>PVIR01040446.1:0-13342 GCA_004026965.1 Petromus typicus | reverse complement strand
AAAAAAAAAAAAATCTAAGAATGGAAAACAGTGTTTCATGCACCAGGACTGCCAAAACAAGCAGCGGAGGTAACTTATCCTCACAGTAAACTTCAGGATCGATCTGACCAGAAGAGGCAAAAAAGTCACTACATATCAGGTAAGGGAGCATCTCAACAACGGCAGAGATGTATGCACAGCTCCCGGGTACCTCGCTTAATGAAGCAAACACTACTGGACATAAAACAGCAGATAAAAACCAATGCAAAAATAATGGTGACCTCACTGTCCTATATTCTCAGAAAGACAGATCAATTAAACAAAACAATTACAAAGAAATGTCAGAACACAACCACACCTTTGAACAAACGGACTCAAGAGATTTCTACAGAGGGCTCTGTCCCTACAGCAGAATCCACATTCTTCTCTCAGCACAAAGAACTTTCTTCAAAGTAGCACGCATGCCAAGCCACACAACCTGCTTAAACAAGTGCCGAGAAATCAAAACCAGCCCATGGATCCGATCTGATCACAGTGAGTGGCAAAAGAAGCCACAGAAATTTCACTCACAATTGGATATTAAATAACATCCCTGAACTTTCAGTGAGTCACAGAAGAAATCAAAAAAGAAATTAAATAATTCTCAGAATAAAAATACAACACCAATGGAACATACCACAACCTATGCACACAGTGAGAGCAGTCCTGAGATTTACTGCCACGAACACTTATGTTATAAAACTAGATTGAGCTCGCATAAACAACTTAGTAATGCACTTCAAGAAACTAGAACATACGAGCAGTCCAAACACAAACTCAGTATAAAGAGAACATTTAAGATCATAGCAGAAATTGATGAAATTAAAACGAAAGGAAACAAAAAAGTCAAAACCTAATTACTTGAAAAAATAAACAAAATAGACAAATCCTTATCCAAACATAGCGAATGAAGAAGTTAAGATGTCCTCATAATGCCATCCGGAAAAAAAGGTGAAATCACAACTAATAACACAAAATTCAAAAATAATTTGAAACTAGTAATGAAAAATTGTACTCCAACACATCGAAGAAGCTTGAAGAAATGAACACATTTCTGGAAACATTCAAATTATCAGAAGTGAAGCCATAAGCCATAAGAATGCTGCATAATCCAATAACGTATAATAAAATCAAGGCAGTAATAAAAACCCTACTAAGAAAAGCCCGGGAGCTGATGGATTCACTGTTGAATCCTGCAAGACCTCCAGAGAGAATACAATGCCAGTTATTCTCAAACTCTTTAAAGAAATTGAAAGAGAAGAAATACTTCCATCATTCTTGGAAGCCAGCATTACCCTGATGCCAAAGCTGCAAAATACCAACTAAAAAGGAAAGCTACATGTTAACCTCTCTAATGTACCTAGATGCAAAAATCCTCAACAAGATACTGGCAAACAGAAAGCAACAAACAATAAAAAGGCCATATGTCATGACCAAGCAGGCTTCATCCCAGGGATGCAGGTATGGTTCAACAGATATGTCAATAAATATTCTACTTGAATATTCTACTATTTTTTTACTTCTATTCCACTTGAATAGAAGTAAAATAATGATAAAAATCACATCGTCGTCTCAATAGATACAAAAAGCCTTTGATAAAATACATCCACTCATGACAAAAACAGTCTTGAAGAGAATAGATACGGAGGTTTATGATCAAAGCCACTTGATTGCAAAACTACTTTCAGCATGGCTTAGTTACTTTTCTCATTGCTGGGGCAAAATACTTGGCACCCAAAGTTAAAGGAAGAAAAGTTTATTTAGCTGGCAGTTTGTAGAGGTTTGACTGTGTAGTTGACTGGCTCCAAGCAGGTGGCATGGCAGAGTCTTGGGGGGGGTCGTGTAGACCTGAGCTGCAGCACAGCATCCTGTTAGCACCTTCCGTGGGCTTAGGCCACAGTGGTGCATGTATGACTGTTCAGCTCGCACCGCTGGTGGTGGTAGAAGCAGTACAGTCAGATGCGCCAGCCACACATGGACCACTGGTGGTTCAAACTGTTCAGAAGTGAGAGAGTCGAATTATGGCTCTGTTACAAACATTCTCCACCAGAAAAACTGAATAGTTTCTCTCTAAAATGAGGAATAGGACAGAGATTCCCACCATTCCTACTCCTGTTTGATACAGTATTCAAAAAAATAGCCAGAGCAAGCGGGAAAGTGAAAGGGGTGTGGCTAGGGAACGGAGAAGTCGAATCATCATTACTTTCAGGAGACATCATCCTTCACAGAAAAGACCCCAAAAATTCCACCAAGGGCTCCTAGAATTGATTACCAAACTCAGCCATGTGGCATGATATAAAATCAACACACAAAAATCAGTATCTTTTCTGAACACCAACAATGAACCCACCTGAAAGAAATTAGGAAAGCAATACCATTCACAACAATAATAGCAATAATCAATACTAGAGAAACAATCTAACCACAGAAATGAAAGGCCTTTACAATGAAAACAAAAGTACTTTTATAAAAGGACCTTAGAAAATGGAAACACATAAATTGTTCCTCAGTAAGCAGCACTGAAATGGCAGTGCTATGCTCTCCAAACTGATATATTGATGTAATATTTTTTCCCAAATAAAATACCAACAATATACCAACAATATTCCTCAGAGAACTAGACAAGCAACCCTAAAATTCATACGGAATGAGAAGAGACACACAGAAGGGCAAAATCAATGTGAGGTAATAAAAGCAAAGCAGGAGGTATCACAATTTGGGGTTTTAAGTTATATTACAAAGCTACAGTGATAAAAACTGCGTGGTACTGGTGTAAAAACAGACACGTGGGTCAATGGAACAGAAGACACAAAAATGACACCAGGCACTTTCAGCTGCCTGACTTAACGAAGGGGCCAAACACACGTACTGGGGGAGACAACCTCTTTAGCACATGGTGCTGGTAAACTGGATGTCCATAGGCGGAAGCGTGAAGTTAGATTCATATGTCTCACCATGCACTAAAATCAAATTACATAAAGGTCTAAACATTACAATGGAAACACTTATCCTGCTGGAGGATAAAACAGGTACAGCTCTTGAAGACATAGGCATTCGCAAGGACATTCTCAACGGAACCCAAATTGTACAAGAAATAACATCGAGAATCTAAACATGGATTTATTTCAAATGAAAGGCTTCTGTACAACAAAGGAAATAATAGAAGGAAGAGACAATCTATAGAATGCAAAAACAATCTGTGCCAGCTCTTCCTCAGACAGAGAAGTAATATTTAGAATTTATAAAGAACTCAAAAAATCAAATGTCCCAACAATAAAAGACCCAATCAAAAATTGAAGCCATCAGAAATGCATAAAGACTTCTCAGAAGAAGACTGAATGGCCAATAAATATGTGAAAAAGGATTAAATCTCTGGTCGCTGGATAAATGCAAATTTAAACAACACTGAGATTGCATCATACTCTAGAAAGAATTGCTACCATCAAGAAATGAAATAACAATGTTGGTGGGATGTGAAGGAAAAAGGAACTCTTCTATCTTGTTGGTTGAAAAGTAAACTACTACAACTACTGTTGAAAACAATATAGAGATTCCTCAGAAAACAGAATAGACATCCCTTTCGACCCAGGTATTCTCCTTCAATCTTCTTCCCAGAAGAGTTGAAGACACCGTAGTAAAGGACATGTACTCTGTATCGACACGAGTATTGGAAGCAGTCTATATGGACCTCAACGGACGGACTGATAAAGACAATATACTGTTTATACACAATGGAGTACACTCTGCCAGGAAGAACCATAAATCTGAGTCGCTTGTAGGAAAATAATTGCATAATATTAAGTGATATAAACCAGACATAGATGTTTACAAGTCATAGGAAAGCACCTCTAATATGGAGAAACCAAATGTATACACAAATTGAACAGCAAGTAAAAGATATATAATAGGAAGCAGGGAGATAGGTCTTTGGCTAATGCAAAGGGCACCAAGAGATGCAGGGGAGGAGAGAGAGGAAAAAGAATTAAGATGAGTCATGTACGTGTACCCACTCCCCACAATGGTTGTATTCATTATGTGTCACAAACACGTAAAAATTTGTCCAAAAGTATCTCACCGATTGCTGTGTAGAAGGTTTTCCCAGTTACACAGAGAGAACATGTCACTCTGAATCTCTGCAGTTCTTCCTCAGAGAAGGCAGGCAACTCTACCTCCAGGCATAGGCACCATCTTCACGTGCGCCAGGCTTGCAGCTCTCCACTGCAGACACGAGGTGGCATCCTTTCCTGGTGGGAACAATCCTTTTTGGGAAAAGTAACTGCAAACTGGACGATGCCTGGGCTGAGCTGCCCTGCCTGCAGACCAGCTAGGACATATGTGACCTGAGGACTTGACTTTGTATCTTCACCTCCAGAAACAACAGACCTCAGTGATAACATGTGCTGTGATGCCCCAAGGCAGAGCTACACCGGGACCTTCATCTACATAATCCCTATTCTAGGATGTACAGACACGCTGCCCTCTGAGAGACCTGTAACACTGCCGGCCCCGGAGGTACTGAGTACAAGATGTGGCAAGGTCTGGTCTGCCATCTTGGCTACCTAGAGTAGCATGGATCAGGCCCAAGCTCAACTTCCTGTCTAAGTCTCATTTCTGCGTATTTATTAATCATTTCGCCTTGAGCCCTTGGACTCAAAGGAGACTAGGACTTACCGCTAAGGTTGTAGTTACATTCCTTTCCTCTGTTCCATACGCTCTCCCCGCTTCGGGAGGCGCCTCCCTGTGCAGCCCTGTGTCTGGCACCGAGTCTGGGAAGTGAGCACTAGTAGATTTCCTGGAGTCCACATCTTTGTTCTGCTAAGGGAGATCACTGGGCCTTCCTGAGGGGCCTGGAAATCCTGGGGGGCCAACCAGAGCACCCCTGATTTGTTTCCTCTTCTCTCTGAGATGTCTTGGCTCTGAAAATGACTGTGTGTCTTCTTCTAGGAATAGTTTTAAGTAGAAAGATAAGTATGATTCCCTTTTTTCCACATACTTGCAAAATAAAGATCTTATTAGTTTTTAATTTAGAAAAAGATCTTGAACTTTGATAGCTTTAAGAATTATTTAGGGCGTTTTGAAAATCTGAATGATGTCTTTTCCCTGTGGAGTTCGACTTAGTCAGGGCTTCTGGCATAATATTTGGGGTTTTATATGATTTTCCAACTGCAGGCTTCCATGAATTTCTGATTTTCTGATTGCTGCAGTTTTTCAAGGGATGAAATTGAAGAAACACGTGGATCAGGGGTGAAAAGAAGTTGCGCTGAGAATTCTGAGGTCTTCTCTAGAGTTTTCCGTGTGATAATGCGGGGTCACCAAGAGACACTTTCAAAGCTGCTCCGTCAGCTTTCAAATTGAGGCCAACGTTGTGCGGACCTTCGGACTGTAGTCGACAAGAAATCTCTATGTGAATGATAGTTTAAAATGAAGCTCACTTAAAGTACGAACATTATGGACACCACATCGGTGACAGGTTCCTCAGTCAAGGTGGGGCACCATTTTTGCTGGAATCCTTTTTGAAAATGCCCAGACGATCTAGGGGCCTTTAGTTAGAGATTTCTTTTGCTGACTTTGTATGCATGTAATTCTACTCCTCTGTTGCTGTAAGGAGAAGGAACATAGTGTAGACTTTCTCTCTGAGGAAGACCCTACAGGTGAAATATTTTCAGAAGGCTTTAATAAGTGGTGGTAAGAAATAACCATGTGAGCTGAGCAGCTCTCAAGGGATGAGCATGCCCCGGGTCCCGCCAGGGACGAAGGCGGTGCGCAGATGGCGTGAGACAGCGAGTCAACGCGCCACCATGTTCCGGGAGGGACTTTCCTCCCCACTTCACCCCAACAGCCAGGCGATTCTAAGACGTCTTGGAACACTCAAAAATTGACCTCTGATCTTAAGTTTGATTTCTGGTTTAGTCTTTATCAAAAATTCTGTCTGACTTGTTTAGTTTTTGAAATGGGGAGCACCATTTATAGGCTATTTCAAAAAGTTGTGTCCTTAATGCTGAAGACAGCAGTCCTGCTGAACATCAAGTCTGCAATTTGGGGTAGAAGTTGTATTTCGGCCATCTCTGGAGTTTTTCTTTGGCCCAAATGAAGTAGGGTCTCTCATTTTTCTCCTCCAGGTTAGTCTATTAATCTGTCTTCTCATCCTTTGAAAACTTAAAAAAAAGATTGCGTGGTAGAAATTCTGCAGAAATATCAAATTTTATGTGAGTTGAATCTGTTGATCATTTCATTCCCTTGATTTAAAATTGAAATTAATATAACCTGTCAAATCCTTGTCATTTATTTTTGAAGATATTTTCATTAAACTTGATATATCACTAGTGAGTAGATTATAAAAATTGATAAGATCAAGAAAAAAACAGTCTGAAAATACTAATAATTACATGTATTGGCCCCAGGTTAAAAAAATGACTGTTAATGAATATCATAAAACAATTTCTTATTTATCAGAATATATCTGCAAAGCAAATTAAAATCTCATATCATGGAAGTTTCAGAGTCAAAGGCCTCAAAGAAACCTTGTGTGAGCGCACATCTGACCTTTCTGTGCCTTGTCTTACATCTCCGACAAACCCCGTACGGACTTGTGTCTTGAGCGAGTTTTGAAGCAACACTGACCTCAGTTTGGGTTCTCTGTAGCATCCATACATTGAGCACACCTCCCCCAGGGTCACCTGCGGCCTGTGGAAGTGTTTATCAAGAGCGGAGCAAGCTCTGCAGACCCCGTGGTTCGGTCTGCAGGAGGAAATTCTCCCTTTTGTTTTTACTGCTTTCACTGACAATGCTCTCATTCTGCTTGCTCATTTTTCAACTGGCAAAATTTGTAAGTTTTTACAAGTCTTACAAATATTCATTTTTGAGTAAGTGAATGACTGAATGAAATTTATTATTGAATAAAGATGAAGTATAAAATAAGGCAAGTATTGAATATTACTGCTAAATTTTGAAAAAAGCAATTACCATTGTGTGTGTGCATGTGCGTGTGCGTGTGTGTGCGCGCGTGTGCGCGTGTGCGTGTGTGTGTGTGTGTGTGTGTGTGCGCGCGCGCGCGCGCGTTCCTTCATTTGCTTTGCGGGGCTGAGACTGAACCCAGAGGAAAGCACCATGCCATGAGCTACAGCCCCAGCCCTGTCTTTCAGATTTTTTATATTTCTGGGAAAATTTAGGGAAAGCGATGGGCTAACACGCATTTCCATAACATACAGTATAAAAATGACAATTTCTAAATCCTTCCAAGTTCATAACAGATTTATTGCTTCACTAGCTTTTCAGATATGAATTCAAAAACCAAAGTTGATGAAATTTTTCTAAATGAACAAACATTTATATCCCATTTCAAGTTTATCAACCTTTCTCCCAAAATACCAATAAGAATATTTAACTGCGGCATTCCTGTGTTCTCCGATACACGTGTGGTGCGTTGGGGTCCAGACCTCCCCGGAGCGCCCTTGCGCAGGGACGGGGACCGCGGGAAGGGCCTGTCTCCATCCCGCCCTCGCTGAGGCCTCGGGGCTAGAGCGGCAAGAGGACCGGACCTCTAAGTCCAACCAAAGCAGCCCGCAGTGGCCCGCGGTCGCCACTCCGGACAGAGGAGTCTCGCTGCAGATCTAGGGCTGGGCGGCCTCTGAGGCACATGTTCCAATACAATCAGCCATGTCTGAATTTCTCCTCTCCCGGCAAATATGTTTCCTTCCAAGACACTGTCACTGTGCCAAAGAATAACTTGTTACAACACAGATGTAATAACCCAGGGTACAGCACACACATGGTATGTAAATTAAGCATCTTTACTTCTTTTTAAGATATTTTACAATTTTATTTTTTGTTTCTTTTGATATTTTACAGTAAGATCCTTCTTTGAGTAGTTTAGATCTTGAATACAGCTATGAGTTGACAAGAAATGGGTATTTTCCAGATGCCCAGGAAAAGGGATGAAAACAATTACATATTTTTCAAAATTAAAAGATCATAGATACAATAGAGGTCACCTCGTATTTTAAACGACTACGTGGAGAAACAGTGGGACTATCTCAGACACGAAGATGGGATGTGTGCAACATTTACCGTGTATTCAAGACTGGTTTGTGCTGCTTTGTAAACAGTCTCCACAATATTGAACAGAAAAGGGGGTGGCATTCTTTACCTCCTTTTGGAGAATTTTGAGGAAAACCACGAAGCTCTTGGTGGGTTTCACACTAAGGATTCGTTGAGATCCTGGAGCACCGGGACTTGGAGCTGTCCCAAAAGGACACCTGTTGGGAGCCTGGGCTGCTGTCACGGCCCGGAGCTGTTCCTGGTGGGACTTTCTGGTGGTTTTGCTGACGCCTAATTCAACTTTAGAGGAAGGAATGGCCACAGGAGCCAAGAGCCGATTCAGTTCCCCAAGGTCCCTCATGGGGAACGCTGCCCATTTGTAGTTCTATCTGTGTTTTTAATGATATTTCTTCCTGATCTTCAGAGTCAAGTTCTCACGTTACACACACGTCGCTGACCAGGTTGTTCGGAGCCATCTGTGTCGCTGCTCGCGGACTCGGCTCGGCCGTCCGGCCCGGGTGCAGCCTCTCCTCCCGCCCGCTTCCTCCGCAGCCCGGGCCGGGGAGGCCGCATGGGTGCTTGCCCTGTCTCCAGTTCTGGGTACCTCTTCACCGACATGAAAACCGGCCCGCCTTTAACGCGGGGATGACAACATCAGCACCTGCCCTGCTTGATGAGTCCCCCGCTGCGTGACCCACCGCTTCACAGCAGAGCAGAGGCAGACACGCGCGCAGGCCCCGCAGGTCTGGGCTGGGGGAGGCCTGCGGTCGTCTGCGTGGTGCTCCCTGGCCTTACCGTGGTGCTCCCTGGCCTTACCGTGGTGCTCCCTGGCCTTACCGTGCGGGCGCAGCCAGACGTGGCCCGGCTGCCGCTGTCAAAGCGGCTCTGGACTTGCCGCCCAGGCTGGCTCACCTACGCCCCGGTGCCACCTCGTTAGTGCGCCGGCCTACACGGGCACGAGACGCTCCACATGCCAGGATCTCAGCGAACGAGGGGAAGCGGGGTGGCCCCTAGACTTGGCTCAGAAAGGCGTGGTGTCTTCCGGGCCCTGGACCTGAGCCGTCTGGACGCGGAGGCGAGCTGGGCCGGCTGCCTGCAGGCGCGAGTGGGGTGCCCCTGCGCATCGCTGGGAAACTCCGCACGCCGCTCAGAGAAGACACACAGAAACTCGGGCCGCAGCAGCCCGGCGACCTTAGACACCTCCCTGACCTTGCGTTTCTCACAACTCCAGGCCTGGCACTGCCAGGGTGTCTACCCTGAGGTGTGCGTCGGAAGTGCTCGCGGTCAGGGCTGGGCTGCAGCGCCCCTCCCGCCCTTCGTGCGTCCCCTCCCGCCTTCCTCCGTCCTCCGCTGCCCTCCGCTCCGCCTGCATGCCCAGCCGAGCCTCGTGGGGTGGGCCTGTGTGCTGCTCCCCCGTCGGTACCTTCCAGGCAGCTGCGCCCTCTCTGGTCACCCCCCTGGGGACAGCAGGACTTGGGAGCTCAAAATAGAGGGACAAAAATTGTGACTTTAAGAAAATCCTAATGTATCTTGTGGTAAATACGAAGTAAGCGGTTTTGATGAATGAAACATTTTATCCTTTGTGACAAGTTCATTTTAACTGTTGGCACTGCTGAGACCAGCTTTATTTCCTCTGTCCCTAGGTAGCAGGACGCTTATTTTCTTCTTCAGATACTTCAGCTCCCTGTTAGGGGCTGTCACGTGATTAAGATAATTAATGCCTGATTTTGTGGTAGTGATTGCGATTTTCAAGATTCTGATGCCCTACGTGAGCAGAGTTCAATTTTCCTAGTGGCCACTGGAGGGCGCCCCAGGGCAGGCTTTCGAGACCTTCCCCAGGTGACCCCTGCCAAGCGCTTTCCCTGGCTCCCCTGGGGCTGGTGAGCGACTGTCAGACCCAGGGTGAGGACTATAGCACTTGGCTGGTGCACACTGCGTCCGCTCTGGGCAGAGGTCACAGGAGGACGTGGCCGCACAGGTGTCTGCGCCCCAGGCGGCCGCCCGTTTGCTCCCGCAGGACGGATTACCTGTGAAGGGCTCTCCAGCGCTCCCCGCTGTCCCCAGGAGGCGAGCACCGCCCAGCCCGGTGCACGGGGAGCTCATCCAGGTGAGATCACTGCGCCGAGCGCCGCGGAGTGTGCCGCGCCGGGGAGGAGGAATTCCACATCTCATCAGGAGATTTTTTTTTTTTGGAGACAGGGTCTCTGTAGTTTTGACTGGGCCTGAGTTCACTAGGTAGCCCAGGCAAGCCTTGAACTCACAGCAACCCTCCTGCCTCTGCCTCCGGACTACTCGGATTATGGGTGTGAGTCGCCACACCCAGCACTGTTGTATATGGTTACCGGAAATCCAACTTGGGACCTTGCATTTGCCAGGCAGACACCGGAACCACTGAGCTAAATTCCCGGGCCAGGGGGGGATTTCTGCACAGAGCTGAGTTCCTCACAAAGCACTGAGGAGAGTGTGGTGTTGGGCCAGTCGCCGGCACTGGAACTTTATTAAGTAATGATTTCCAATGTATGTTTTATAGAAAGTTGTTTAGACGTTAAAAGTGGGACTTCAAATAGGATCTACTCCATGAAAAAGTTAAAAGTACTTCAGGGAAAAGCACACCGGTTTAATCTTGCAGTGACTGCCACAGGGACACTGATCCCACTGGAGAAAGAGGCTAAGGTAATTTATGACGGCCCGGCGGGCATCCCGGCGGCGGCACCGTCTGCACAGACAGCAGTGCAGAGCTATCCTGCAGGCCGGAGCGCAGTGCGAATCGGGCCGTCACGGACCGGCTGGCGAGGCAGCCAGCGGTCTGTCCACACGCAGGTGTTAGCTCGCTGGCCATTCAGCGCCTCCTCAGCCGAGCTCGCTGTCTCCAAGGCAGAGGGAGAAGCCTGGAAACGCAAGGTTGGCTCGGGGTGGCAGAGTCGCTGCAGAGGGCAGCTTCCTGCCTGTGTTTCCCACAAGCGGAGTAGCTCGGTTCCACTGAATTTTCGCTGCCTCCGTTCTGGGGATTTATTCCGAAGCTCCTTCCGAGCCCCAGGTCAGAAGCCGTGTCCTCCAGTGCTTGACGTGACCTGGGCGAGCACCGCCCACCCGGTGCACCGTGCGTGTGCGCGTGTCCCCAGAGACTCCAGATCTCCCTAACAGTTCTCAGCAATACCGTGAATACGTGCATTACTTACACCTAAGACAAGGCAAAGGGCTGCCGTACTGTAGTGTTTGCTGAATGATGACACAATCTGAAAGACAGTTTTGATCATTACTTTTGGGGCATAACGGTTTGAACCTGCAGATGCTGAACTTGCTGTCTGTCTTTGCTGTCTGTCTGTCTGTCTGTCTTGCGTCTCATCTCCAACCACCGCAGCACTGGCTTGAGATGTCTGAGACCCGTGGGGAAGAGACCGTGTGTGTCTTGCTGAATTAGGTAGGTGGCATTTCTAAGAATCCTTTCTGTGCGATAGCCAAGGACAGACTCTGACAGTAGATGTGCTGCCCCGGGCCGGGCTGGACCCACGCAGGCAGGACTCGGCCGCACACCCCAGCCTCTGAGCCTGACAGCAATTTTCCACCCTCGAGGAAAGCGGCAAGAAACGACACCAGCCTCTGTGGTTTGGTTCGGATGACACTAAATTGCCGGCACCAATCTCTGCAGCTTTTATCTCCGAGCCTCCACCCTTGGATGTCGCTGGTTGCAGGCTGGCACGGGCCCTGCGACGCTGCCTGGGTGGTGGGTGGAGAAGGTCCTGCCTCGGCTGGTCTCGTCCCCGCAGGAGCCGCCAAGCGCTCCGCCTCTGCCCCACTTAGTATTAACTACGTAACCGACTAGCAGAGGGAACAGATATGTAATACCCGCTCGGAGAGCGCGGCCTTGTCCCAGGTTCAATTTGAGCTAATCATCGGTGTTTCTGGAAAACGCCCGTGTGGCTGCTCCAGGCGCAGTCAGCGAGTCTGGCAGGAGCGCTGTGCCGCCGCCGGCTGTCTGGGCACCTGCTGCGGAGGGCGCTCCGGGCGCGCCGTGCCAGCCAGCCGCTAAACGGAAACGCAGGCCTTCAGGAGGGCCCGGGCCTCTCGGATGAACATAAGCCTGGCAGAGCCGAGGGCTCCATCCTGACACTTGAAAAACTAAGCACGGGCAAC
The DNA here is from genome assembly GCA_004026965.1 of Petromus typicus. NCBI lineage: Eukaryota > Metazoa > Chordata > Mammalia > Rodentia > Petromuridae > Petromus > Petromus typicus. The sequence goes on along the minus strand of PVIR01040446.1, from coordinate 1,153 downwards.
ATACCCAGACATAAGAACGGGGAGCATTTATGTAGAGACGTGAGGCCTGTCCTGGGTCCTACCCGCCTTTGGACAAAGGAGACTATTTTCTGTCGTTTCCTGGATAGCTTGGGAAGCATAGAGCTGGGACTTCAGAGTGCTGTGAGCACGGATTTTATAGGGCTGGGCCGGAGGCAGAGCTGACCTTCACTGAATGTGTTCCGTGCTTTTCGAGTCCGATGCACGGTGCGCCTGCGTCCGAGGGAACACCGCAGGGCCAGGAGCCGCCGAGCCGGCCTGGCCGGGCTGCGCCCCTCGGTCGCCGCGCGGTGCGCCCCGCACGTCCAGTAGAGGGCGCGCTCGCTCCACAGACCCGCGCGCTCAGAGGCCTTTGCTTCCCAGTCGCGCCGCGCTATAGGTGGTCCGAGCGGCCGACTGGTGCCAAGCGAGGTAAGAGAAGTCAAGAGGAAACAATATGGCATTTCTTTTTCCTGCTTTCAAATCACAAGCGCAGACCCAAGGTTAACAGAAAGCAGCCCTGGCCAACACGGTGTCCCGGGGCTTTTCCACGCCCCAGCGCCGGTACACCGCGCTCCCGAGCCTCCCCGGGAGGCAGAAACGTGAGCCGGTTGATTTTCCAGACGGTGCAAACGCAGCCAAGCGAGCAGGACGGTGCCTGCAGCGGGACGCCGCGCTCCGGCTCTGCGTGCGCGCTCGCGGCTGCGGGACTCCGACCGAGATCTCGGCCGCTCCCGGCGCGGCTCCGGCCGCAGCGTCAGCCCGATTCCTCACGGCCTAGGCGCCTGCACGTGTCACACACGCACACGCACGCGCGCACACGCATGCACACACGCATGCAACCCACCCACGCGCATGCACACACACCCACACACATGCGCACGCATTCACACACGCGCACGCATGCACACCCACGCGCACGTATGCACACCCACCCACACGCATGCACACACACCCACACACATGTACATACCCACACACATGCACACACGCGCACGCATGCACACCCACCCACACGCATGCACACACACCCACGCGCATGCACACACACCCACACGCATGCACACATCCACACGCACGCACACACACCCACACGCATGCACACATCCACACGCACGCACACACACCCACACGCATGCACACACCCACACGCACA
>PVIR01040445.1:0-13322 GCA_004026965.1 Petromus typicus | reverse complement strand
TTTTTTTTTTTAGGTTTTTTTGAGACAGGGTCTCGCTTTTGTGGTTCAGGCTGGCCCTGAGCTCAGCCTCAAACTCACATCACAGCAATCCTCCTGCCTCTGCCTCCCAAGTGCTGGGATTATAGGCGTGAGCCACCACGCCCGGCACTGTGGTATGTGGTACTGGTTGCTGCTGGGTGTGAGTCTCCACACCCAGTATTGTTATGTGGTTACCGGGGAATCGAACCCAGGCCCTTGCGCCTGCAAGACAGGCGCCGGAACCACTGAGCTAACTCCCCAGCCCGGAACAAACTACTTTAAAACATGGTGGCTTAAAAATAGTAAATGTCTGGGCCGGGGATTTAGCTCAGTGGTCCTGGTGCCTGCCTTGCAAGTGCAAGGTCCAGAGTTGATCCCCGGTAACCACATACAACAATGTCAGGCGTGGTGATTCACGCCCACCAGGAATCCATACCACACACCACAGTGCCGGGCGTGGTGGCTCACACCTGTAATCCCAGTACTCAGGAGGCAGAGGCGGGAGGACTTCTGTGAGTACGAGGCTTTCCCGGGCTGCACAGTGAGCTCAGGGCCAGCCTGATCTATAAAGTGAGACCCTGTTTTAAAGAAAAAAAATTAGTAAACATCACTTAAAGATCATCATGATGTGCTGGAGTGAAGAATCCAGACAGGGCCCCGCGGAAGAGCTGCTTCTGCCTCTAGCCGTGGGCTTTTGTTGGGCTGGAAGGCAAGAAGTCTTGATTATAGGCATCTGAAGGCTGCTGCTCACTGGCCTGACAGCTGATTTCACCAGTGGCTGGAATGTCTGCCTGGGGCGGTTGCTTGAAGTACTCACAGGTGCCTGGTCTCCTTCACGCCTGTGGTCGGTCCTGCCTTGGTTCCAAAGGCTCATGTCCTGAGAGAGGGAGAGGCAGGTGGAAGTCACAAACCCTCACTTCCACCACATTCTGTTGCTTAGAGTTAAATCACGAAGTCAGGCCCTGCTCCAGGGGCGGGAACTTTGATTCCCCATTTGAAGGGGAGGAATGTCGACAGTTTGTGGACTTATTGAAAAGCCATCAGATACTTGGCACACGCCGGACACAGACTGTCTGGATAAACCTTGAGCAGCCTGTGAAAAGCAAAGTGTTGGAACTCCGGTTTCTTATCAAGGGTGTGGGCCCTGTGCTCGGAGCTTGTGGAGGGCTGGAGAGGGCACTCCTGGAACCCTGGCCTCCCTGCCCTTGGCTGGGTGCTCACACCAGTTTCACTCAGCCAGCCCTCCCTGGCTAGATTCCTAGATTCAGAGAAAAGACTGAAGAAGCCATGTGGAATCTCATATAAGGCTATTTTCTTTTGTTTTTTTTTTAAGGATTTTTTTTTTTTTGAGACAGGGTCTCGCTTTGTAGTTTAGGCTGGCCCTGAGCTCAGCCTCAAACTCACATCACAATCCTCCTGCCTCTGCCTCCCGAGTGCTGGGATTACAGGCGTGAGCCATCACGCCCGGCACTGTGGTATGTGGTACTGGTTGCTGCTGGGTGTGGGTCTCCACGCCCAGTATGGTATGTGGTTACCGGGGAATCAAACCCGGGTCCTTGCGCTTGCAAGACAGGTGCTGGAACCACTGAGCTAAATCCCAGGCCCAAGGCTATTTATGTAATTCCACACCATGGTGCTGTGACTTCAATGTCCATATTTTCATTATTCAGCGCAAATTTTTATGCATAGTGAAATTAGCAAAGACTCTTTCTGAAAGTGACAGTCAACTAAAGGAGGGAATTTAGTGGTTCACTGAACTGAGAAGTTCAAGTGGATAAATTTATCTTGATAGGATCTGGGCCCTACGGAATGCTTTCAGGGTATAGTTTCTTTCTGCCCAGATTTTCCTCTGCATTTTAGCACTACTCCCTCATTCTGTTGGCTTTATTCTCAAGAAAGCTCGTGCCAGGGGATGTTCCTGACCAACATCACTGGCTCTGGGAAAACATTCTGTGAGTCTTGCATGTCCAGTGCACCAAATTGTCTCTTTTATAGTTCCAGCAAGGCAAAGGGATTGATGCTGATTGGTCAGTCTTGGATCATGTGCTCAGCCCTGAGCCAATCACAGTCACGGAGAATCCAATCCTGAACAGTGGACAGTCAGCCCCTCTTGGACCCATGAATTAGGGTTAGAGGAATTTGTTTTTTAAAAAAGATGAGGTTTTTGTTTTGTTTTAACAAGACAGCAGTATGCTAGGTAATGCCCTCTGTGTACACTGCTGTGCTTCCGTCTCTGAGAACTTCGTCTGCTCTCCAAGGAGCTTTTCCCTCCTAGCTCTCATCGACATGTTTCTTGGAGGCGCTGAGTTTCTCTCACAGAACAACATGAAGAGGAAGCGGATTCTTTCTTAGTAGAAGATCTAGCTTTTGGCTACTGAGGCCTTGATCTATCTCCGTGACTTGCAGGATTCCTGAGTCCTAACCAAGTCAGTATCTGCGGACTACGAATCGTCACGGTTTTGATCTTCATTTTCTGCCCTCCTCACCTCTTTCTCTTCTCAGGAAATGATTACTCCCTGGCCTGAGGTCTTGCCTTCAGACTCCTGGAATCTGTAATCTCTGGTATTTGCAGGCCCATGATCTGGCATCTCACTTCTCTTGGTTCTTGTCTCTTGGCTGATCTTGTTATTCTGTTACCATCCCTATCTTGACTTCATAATCTCTCTTGGCCCGAGGTATTTCCTAGCTGATATTTCCTGATCAGTGCTCTGGGTCAGATCTTCCGTGTTGATGGGGACCAGAACCAGAAACCCTGGGCTTAAAATCCAGCACTCTGCAATTCCAGGCAAGGTTTTCTCATCTCTCTGAGCCCTGATTTCCTCGTCTATAAATTGGGAAGACAGTTTCCACTGACAGCTGCGTGGGTGGATGGCCACAAGGAGCAGAATGCACCCCTTCCCACCTCCCTCGTTTCCCATGAACACTCACAACCTAGCAGCATTCCCTGAGAGTGAAAGGGGGAGTTCACCTCAGCCGGTTTCCATTTTCAACACCTGACTGGCTAGAGGCTAAAAAACGAAGTTGTTATATAAGTATTACAGTTTTGATTGAGAACATTAACTAGTACCCTCAGAAAGTACTTTGCTTTAGTCTTTTTCTTTTTTTGTGAGATAGGGTCTCACTTGTAGTTCAGGCTGGCCCTGAGCTCACTATGTAGCCCAGGCAAGCTTCAAACTCACAGCAGTCCTCCTGCCTCTGCCTCCCAAGTGCTGGGATTACAGGCGTGAGCCACCGCACCCGGCACTGCGGTATGTGGTACTGATTGCTGGTGGGCGGGAGTCTCCACTCCCGGTGTTGTTGTATGTGCTTACTGGGGATCGAACCCAAGGTCTTGTGCTTGCAAGGCAGGCACTGGAACCACTGCGCTAAACCCCTGGCCCTGTGCTTTAGCTTTTGGTGCGTACCGTCTACATTTATTGAGTCTGAATCCAGATGTGGTGGGGTCTTTGAATTTATCATGTCTGCTTGATGCTTGCTTTGGTCCTCGGATACAAAGCATCAACCTCCCTATGCACTCATTAGAAACACAGACTCTGGCCACCCAGGCTGGAGCCAGTAATCCAAAGTCTTCCAGAGCTCTTGGGAGCACGTGAGCGTTGGAGAGCCACGGTCCTACAGCATTTCGCTCTCCCACTCATATTTGTGGACTCAGACATGAGCACTCACGCCCTGTTGGGTACTTGGCTGGTTTCTCCTGGGGCGGGCCACACCCTGAGCCTCTCCCATGAAGACAAGAGAGCTTCCCTCTTGCCCCATTTTGATACCAGCTTCATTTCACATCACTGAGACTCCAGTTTCTGGAAGGGAAATGGAGAGATAAAGAGAAGACTGGTCAGTAAATAAATGCAGAGAAGGAAATGCTGGCAGAGGTGATCTTCAAGCTTTCCCAAGTCTCTAAGGAACTAAGGAACTGGAGAATTTCAGAGGGAATGATTTCTGTGGCCAGCAAGCTCCGGGGAACTATGCGGCCCAAGCATTTCCCTGTTTCTGGCTCAGGAAGTGAAACGTACAGATGGAATGCACAATGGGCCACGAATGGCGTCCTCCCAGCCAGCGGCCCCTCGGGCGGCACAGGCTCCTTTCTCAGGCTCTGTTCACAAATAATGAGCACTCCCAGGCTCTCAGAAGAACGAGGCTCCTGCCTGGCCCCTTTTCTTTTTCCTCTACTGCTTTCACTTCTGTATAGAGGCCTGCCCCTTCCCGACCCCCTTGGGATTGGCATGAGCCTTGGTTTGGCAGGAGAAAGGAAGAAGAACGCGGTGCCCCACGAAACTGAATCACTCTGCCTCCCCGGCCCTCTCCTCACATAATGGGCCTTTGTGCTTCGAAATACAGGGACGTCCCCGTTTCTCAGGCTTAAAAAACAAAACGGAACAAGCTTCCTTCAAGCTGCTCTCCTGCCCTAAGATGCTCAGCAGGAGACAGTGACGGGACAGAGCAATAACAAAGTTAAACCTGGAAGAATTTTAGATGTTGCTGGAGAGCTGACTTTGAAAGAAATGTACGTGATGCATTCTTTCAGAGGACAAAAATATGGGCTCAATTTAAAAATTCAGTTTTCAAAAATATAAGGGACAAATATTTTGTATATACATATATTTCGTATGTAAATATATAATATGCAATATGTGCTTTTTATATAACATGACTATATGGTATACATGCGTATCACATATATATCAATATATATTAAAAAACAACAGTTCTCAGCTGTAGCCAATGCTACTTTTGTGAAATATTTAACAGAGCAAAACTGCATCACAAAGGAGGAATGCAGACTTTGAGAGACTGTTGAGATGGGATTTTGATAACAATTTAAATTATTCATCTCTGTTAATTCTTCCCTAATTCTTTTGTTTTCTTTTGAAGGTGTATGTTAATAGCATAACATTATTTTTTTAAATTTCAAAAGCAAATTATGTTGAGAAAATCACGACCATTTAAGATGCCATATGCTTCAATGATTTAGGTATATTTTTACATCTTTCATTTTCATTTTATCATACAACGTGTATGCTTTCGCCATTTATTTTAAAGTTTTGTTCCATGTAGTAGAAGATGGAAAACATTCTTCCATTAAGGATGATCAGTCATCTCTGTGGCTAGGTCAGGGCCGGCCAGGCTGTGGGATGACGTGCAGCTCACTGAGATCTGTCAACTTTCCGTGACAGCTTCTTGTGTGTCCGGCCTCCAGCTGCTCTCCTGCCTCCCCCATGCTGCCCAGATTTGTGCTTTCTCCTCCTCTCAGCTTAGGTAATCAGTGTGAGGCCTTTCTTTAAGCTCCAGGCCTAAAACATGCCATCCCCAGCTGACCAAGGGAGAGATCAATGCACTTGTGCGAGAGGACTGTGGGGATAGCTTTGGGGACGGGCACATGACTCAGCCTAGCCAATGAAACACAGAGGGACTTTTCTGGGACTGCTGGGAAGGAAGCAGGTGTTCTATTGGTGTTTAAGGGCCTGGAGAAAGGGATCCTGAGGAAGCAACAGGTCTCTTCATATCCTGGGGCAAAAGGCGGCCTAGAGCTGCTGGTAGAGAATGGAATCCTTGGAGGAGCCTGGCTGAAGACAGAGAGATGGAGAGAAGAAACACAGCCCCAGTGATTTAATCATGATTTAATCATCTCCCAGTGAGATGATTTGTGCTGAGACTCAGGCCAGACTATCACTAGATTGTTAATTTTTTAGGCGAATATGTCAGCCCGGGGCCTTAGCCCGCTTGGGTTAAGCTTTTCTGTTACTTTTGCCAGAAAAGACCTATTGAGGCGTCTTCTCTGCCACAGCATTTCTGGAATCTTGCGGCCAGGAATTTGCCAGGAAAAGGTTAGGCAGTGAAGACTTAATCTGAAAGTTTATCTGAAGACCGAGGGGTGCCAAGTCTTATCCTCGAGGGCTCCTGCATGGAAGAGAGTGACTTGGTGGGCTGGGGATTTAGCTCAGTGGTTCTGGTGTCTGCCTTGCAAGTGCAAGGTCCTGAGTTCGATCCCCGGTAACCACACACCACAGTGCCGGGCGTGGTGGCTCACGCCTGTAATCCCAGCACTTGGGAGGCAGAGGCAGGAGGGTTGCTGTGAGTTCGAGGCTGACCTGGACAACATAGTGAGCTCAGGGCCAGCCTGAACTACAAAGCGGAGACCCTGTCTCAAAAAAAAAAAAAAAAATAGTTATTTGAATGGAGAGTGACTCGGTGCTGGTGCTGACAGAGGCGAGGTGGAGCTGCTCCCAGCCTTTTCCTTTCATGATGCGTCTGTCTTGGGAGCTGGGAATCATACCTGAAGGTGACCATCCCTCCGAGCTGAGATGAGAGGACAGGTGGTCACATCTGTGGGAGGGCTGCATTATGTCTCTTCATTGCACGGGCACTTCCAGTGTCCGCTCCAAGTGTCTGTGAGAGTCGGGACTGTATCCTCTCCAGTGGGAAGTACGTCCGAGGCCTGGAGGTGGCCTACCAAGGAGTGGAGTGGAGAAAGTGCTCGGGAGCAGCCGTGTTCAGGCGGGGGTTGGTCGCAGACAGAAAGCAGTGCAGGGCCTCTGGGAGCGGAGGCCCCGTGTCAGCCGCCCTCCTGCTGCCGTAACAGGGTGTCCAGAGTGGGTTAAGTATAAGCTGCAGGCATTTATTCGGCTCTCAGCACTCCGCTTACTCCATCTCCAGGCAGGGCCCCCCTGACCTCACCACCCCTGAAAGGCCTCCCCTCTCCACGCCTCGGTCGGGCAGGCAACTTCACCGTGAGCTTTGGAGGAGACATTCAGGCCACAGCAGGACTTTACATCTCTTTTTTGCTTTAAAGGATCCCTCAGAGCCCAAGTGGAGGCGCACACCTGTAATCCCAGCTACTTGGGAGGCTGAGGCAGGAAGATCACAAGTTAAAGCCAGTCCGAGCCATTTAGTGTTTAAAAATGAAAAGAGCTAGGGATACAGCTCAGCGATAGAGGCTTCGTATAGCACATTGGAGCCCTGGGTTCAGTCCCCAGCACTGGAAAATAAAAATACCCACTGGCTGTTGGGTTGAGGATGAAGCATTGTATGACCCGTTTCCTCTGCCAGTTCATTTTCATTTCCTGACCCAGAGATCATAACAGCTCTTCTTTGCAGCCTCCAGCGACCTGGTCATTGTCTGTCATTCTTTGTGGAATGACAAAAGAGCCCTCCCTCCGCTAGACCAAGATGCGCATGCACTGTCTCAGCAGGACAGGAGTCAGACATTCAGCTCAACAGTCAAAGTTACTTTTTCTCTTTACTGGGACAAAATACCCAAAACTTACAAATTAAGAGGGAAAGGATTTGTTTCAGCGAGGTCTCCTGGGGAAGATGCAGAGCCGGAAGTAATTTCATCCTCAAGGTTACTGGAAATGTGCGAAACAAGAGAGTGTGCAGCTGAGGGAAATAGGTTCAGAACACCTTTAGGTACTTCCGGTCGTATAAGGGCTCAGTTTCACGGTTAGTTTATCATGCACTGGATTTTGCAGTTCCGCGTAGGTTTCCTCTGAGGTTTCCTGGGGGTTTTCAGCCCGGATACTAGAATGGCTTGCTCTCTTCCATCATGCGCTGCTCTCACCCTGCCGCTTACCCAACAGCTCCGTCCTCCAGCGAGTATCCGGAGAGTCAGGTTCCACACTTACACTCTCCCGCATGCGATTGGCCAAAGGTCACGTGCCCCCTCGGTTGGTGTGGGAGGGGCTGTGGACCGTATCAAAAGCCCGGATGTAGGTTCTCACGCCTAACCTAGAGGCTGGAGGACTCTGGTTCTAACCACATGGAAGGAATAGGGCAAGGGTGTCATGAATCATGGGCTATGAGAGTGGCTGTAGAGAGGCTAGGTCAGGAAAGGCGAGCAGGGCTGGGGATGTGGCTCAGTCCTACAGCACTTTCCTGCCACGTGTGACGCTTTGGGTTCGGTCCCAGACACACAAGCGAGTGTGCACACACACACACGCATGCACGCGCACACGTACACATTTTGGAGAGCTCAGGAGTCACCTAAGGGGAGTGTTCTGTCCCATCCTTTCCACAGCCGGGGTTCCTATCGCAGGAGCAGTTGGTGCCATCTGCATCATAAGGTGTGAAGCAAACCCAGCCCACAACCAGATTGTTAGCTTTTAATTCCACCTAAATGGAATCACAGTGACTGTGGAAGTGGAAGGAAGTGAGAGCTTGGAGTCCACGCTGGCTGTTCACGTCCCTTTCTTTGGTCAGCATTCACAGAAACCTGAAGGATCATGCTGAACTTGTCCTCAACAACTGGGTGCGTTAGGGAGCTCTTCTGGACATTTGCTTTTGCAGTGTTTCTCCTGGCGGCCTAGTTCTGTTGTGCTTAAGATGCCACTTGCGGGGGCCGGGGAGTTAGCTCAGTGGTTCCGGCGCCTGTCTTGCAAGCGCAAGGACCCGGGTTCGATTCCCCGGTAACCACATAACGATACCACACCCAGCAGCAACCAGTACCACATACCGCAGTGCCGGGCGTGGTGGCTCACGCCTGTAATCCCAGCACTCAGGAGGCAGAGGCAGGAGGATTGTGATGTGAGTTGGAGGCTGAGCTCAGGGCCAGCCTGAACCACAAAAAGCGAGACCCTGTCTCAAAAAAAAAAAAAAAAAAAAAAAAAAAAAGCCACTTGCATGGGATTTTGGGGGCCTGTTTGATCATGGACATGTACAAGGTATGATTTAAAAAATGTGATGACTGCTTACATTAAAAAGCAGTTCAGCGAAAGCTACATTGCTATTACTTCTCCTCAGAGTACTCTTCTGTGAATTCATGCCATCGATATTGCTTTCTGAAGCAGTCCTTTTTCATGAGTGTCTTTATGGTGTTGTTAGTTGCCTGATGTCCTGAGTCAGTTCAACGTGTTTACCTTTCATGCTCATTGGATTTGGGGGAAGAGCCAGAGGTTGCAGGGACTCAGTAGTTTTTGTGGGTTTTTTTGGTCATTGATGATCAGTGTTACTGGACTATGATCTGATAATAAGCATGGCATAATTTCAGTTCCTTTGGATTTACTTACACTTGCACTATGAGCAGATATGTGGTCTGTTTTGGAGAAAGTCCTGTGAAAAGAATGTGTATTCTGTTGTTGAGCGAAACACTCTGGAGACATCCACCAAGACCATTTGACTTTGACTTTCAGTCCGTGAGTTTCTCCTGAGTTAATTATGGTTCCTGTATGGAGTAGATTGTTGGATCTTGTTTCCTGCTCCATTCTACCACTCCATTTCTTTCCATCAGTGAATCGAGACTATTCACATTTATGGTTATAATTAATGTGCACTGACTTATCCTTGTTATAGTGTTTTCCTATTCTTGGCTCCCTTTCTTTCCCTTGTGTTAACTGTCTTCCTCGTGGATTCATTTCATTGGGATTCTTGGAACTGTCTTCCCCATCTTTTTCTAGAATATCCTTCAGAATATTTTGAAGATTTAGTTTGGTGAATTTCTTCAGATGTCCTGTACCAGGGAAGTATTTTATTTCTCCATCAATTTTATAAGATTATTTTGTAGCATACATCAATCTGGGTTGAAGTTTGTTTACTTTTAGAGTTTGAAATATCTCGCTCCATGAGCTCCTTGATGTTACAGTTTGTGTTGAGAAGTCTGCTGTGATTCTGATGGGTTTCCTTCCTAGATAATTTCTTTTCTCTAATAGATTTTAACAGTCTGTTCTTGTGTTGAATGTCTGGAATCTTGACTACTAATGCCTTGGTGTAGTTCTTTCCTGATCACAACTATTTGGAGGTCTAAATACTTCACTTACCTGTTTGTAAATTCTTTTTTCTATGTATGCAAAGTTTTCTACTATGACTTTTGTGAACATTTTTTTTATGCCTTTTGTGCTGATTCTTCATTGATTCCAATTAATTAGATTAATCTTCTTTGCATTGTCTAGCAGCTGTTGGATTGATTTTTCATGGCCCTTTGCTATTTTTAAGAAGCCTTTCATCTGATGTTTGCCAATGACAACCTTATCTCCGGATCTGATATTTCTCCGGATCTGTTTTTACATTGGTTGACTCTGCTGCGTCTCAGTAGCATTTTTACTGTGTGGCTCTCTGCTGCAGTCTGTTGTATGGGATCCAGTGTTGCTCTCTGGTGGGCCTTCATGGTCTCCGTGTCTTCCTAAGCTCCTCTGTTCTTAAATCTGCATCACTCTAGCCTCACTGATGATTTCCTCATTATGCACATCACCTCTTTAATTGTCTTTGTTTTATTTTTTTCAGGAGACTCATTGATCTGTTTTGTTACTTCTGCTGCTATCAGTTCATAAAATTCAGCTGAGTGGGTTTTGATTTCTTCTTCCTGAAAGGCACTGGGTGAATTGGGGATTGTGGTGTGCATTTTTTTTCTATGTTTTCTCGCCCTATCTACCATCTACCTGTTTAGTAGTTTTCTACATTGAGGCTTATAAATTGCTAATTACAAGTCACTTTATTACTAGTATCAAAACCTCTTCAGGAAATAAATACTTTTCAGGGGTATCTTCTGGGGTAGCTAGCGCTTGGCTTTTGAGTCTGTCCCCAGACCCTGCCTCTCCTATTTATTAGGGATACAAAGTTGCTGCCTGTCTGGTCTAGCACCCAGCTTTTTGGTACTGAACTATGATATTGTTTATAACCTCCAGAGAGTCTAGGTGTTGGCATACAAGGAAGATCAGTTGATTACAGCCATGTCCTCTTGGTGAAGGTACTATATAATCAGTAATGACATTAATATCAAGCACAGACTAACATGACGAACTGTGGTAACTGTTCATTGGTTGCCTTGAACCATAGGTACAAGAGTTAGAGTTACATAACAAAATCTAAAACAAATGAGAAACTTATACATAGTAAGTATCCACTCATTACAGTTATTTTACCCTAAAGGGAGAAAATTTAAAAGGGATACAAGGTAAAAATAGGGAAATAAAAGAAGAGAAAGGGGTTAGAAGTGACGAAAGGGCAGAGGAAGATTATGCAAGTCTCAGGAAACTGGTGAAGAGAGGGGAAAGGAAGAAAGAAGAAACAGGGACAAGAACATAGCAAAACAAAAGGCTAAAAATAATGTTTGTCTCACAAAACAAAAGCAAACAATTAAAAAAACCAACCACCAAACCCACAAACGATTGGAATTTTTAAAAAAAGAAAGAAAGAAAAAGGGGGAAAGAACTTTCTCTGTAATTCCAAGCCTGTGGGTATCATCTGGGTTTACGGCTTTGGTGTCCGGTTCAGTGTGGCGCTGCTCTTGCTGGTCGGAGCCGGTGTCCGCGCTGAACGGCCCCAGCCGCTGCAGGAGGCTCAGGGGGGCCAGTTCCGGTTTTCAGATCCACAGGAGTTCAGGCCGAGCCTGGCCTCTGGCTGTGGGGTGGGACCTGACCGCCGCTCCCTGCCCCTGGCTGTTCCCTGTGGTTGTCCCCGACCCAGTCATTGTGGCTTTTTAGCGCTGAGTTTCCTGAGATGAAGCCACGCGGCGGCCGCTCGCTAAGATGGCCCCTGACGGAGCCTGTCTCCGGGGGGCGCGCAGCCCCTCACCCCCGGGTGAGCTCGCAGCGTCCACGGCTCTGCGCTGGCGTTTCTCCCGGAGCCCTCTCGAGTTGCCCGCTTTCACCGTGTGTCCGGATTGGAGCTCCTCTCCTGCCACAGCCAGGGCCGAGGAGAAGCTGCAGATCGCCCCTTCCTTTTTCCTGTGTTGAAATCTGTCTCTTCGCTTTCCCCGTGGGCTCGGGTTTCCTCTTCAGATCCCTCCTGGGTCCAGGAGATCCATTTCCTCCTCCTTCTCTGCAGGTTGCTACCTCCCAGTGTGTGGTCCCAAATCTTGGAGAGGCTGAGTTGCGTGGCTTGTGTCCTGAGGGCTCAAAAGTCAATGTTTCAAATTAAAATGGCGAGAAAATCTGTGGAGGACTGCTAGCTATTGCGTTATCATCACCATTGTCATTTTGGCGGGGCTTATTTTACTGATCAGAATTCTGGGGTTCAGTGGCTGAAAGCACCTCCCCAGGCCTGCGGGCTGAATTTGGGAAGACTGGTGGGAGGGTCCCAGCCAGACGCTCTGGGCCATTTTCAGAATGGCTCACCAGGTGGCGCTCTTTCCCCAGGATGGGAAATGACCAAGCCTTCTTTTCTCACTAGTACAGCCTGGCTTTCCAGAGAGCTAGGCCAGGCGTTGAGCGTGGCTAAACCTTCACTGTGGTGAGAGAAGTCATGCTTCCGGGTCTGAGGCACCTGCAGTCCCCAGGCGGTACTACAATGGCGTCCCAGTGTACCCTGTCCCCAGCCACTTGTCTCTGGCCTCTCCACAGCTGCTGCCGGCCCTCCTTGCTCACTCATCTCCTGCTGGGCGGCAGTGGAGGGCAGCACCGGCTCTGCACATGAGAGGGCAGGAAAGGGCTCGGGCGGACTGAAGGAGGCCTCCCTGGGTAGCCGCGGAAAGTCCCAGCCCTGTCCTCCTGCAGCAGCGGTGTGGCGGGTGGGTCACGGCCTGCTGTCCATCCCCCCTCATACCTGGTCCTGCGTCACCATGAGGCCCAAGTTCCTGCGGGGCAGCGTTAACAGCTGTGGTTAGCACAGGGCAGGGCAAGGGACGCGTTGGCCAGCGCCAGAATCGTCCCTGGATGTGGGTGACTCATCTGTCCACCTGTTCCCTCCCCCCGTAAGTCGCTGTGGTGTTTGTGGCCCTGCCATGCGCTGTTGACGACCTAAGGCTCCCCGATCCCAGCAGAGCACAGCTCCGCCTCGGAAGCTGTACTGTGACTGTCTGCAGTGCACACAGAATCGTGCCCTTTACCTGAGGTCACCGGTGAGTGACAGCGGTGTGCCGGCACAGTTACACTGTTCTATTTCCTGCTGAGGCCAAGAAAAGCCATAAGCAGGGCCTTGTGCTCCTGTCCCCGCAGCACCCCCCCCTCCCAAAGTGCTGTCAGGATGCGAGGCTTCCCGCCTGTTGTCTGGGACCGCAGAAGGGAACACATCAGGGTCCCCGCAAAGTCCCCTGAGAGCAAACGGCCCCGCTCAGACTGGTCACTGGAGCCTCCGTGCCAGCCGCCCGTTTGTTTTCCCTGCAGCTGCTGGGCCACCTCCGGCCCCAGCGCAAGCCCTTGGGACCCAGCCACCCGACCGGGACTCTGCGTAGGCAGAGCCGACATGTTGACGTGACTTGGCCAGTGTCATGGTAGGGCGCTGGCGGGCTGTGGGGAGCAGGCGGCGGCGCCTGGACAGCAAGGGTCTTGGCCGAATGGCACTGACAGTGAGAGCGGGAGCAAGGGTTCCAGCCTTGTTTATCTTCAGTACCTTCCAGCACTCTGCTTCCTGGGCCAGAGCATGGCTGGGCTGTGCAGCGG
>PVIR01040444.1:0-13331 GCA_004026965.1 Petromus typicus | reverse complement strand
TGCTAAAGACAAAGAGGGGCCTGAGAGCCCAGGACGCCTGGCTGCTAGAGACACACATGAAGAACGTGTGCCCTTCTGAGGCACTCCTCCACACATCTCCCCGAGATGCCTGGGAGAAACGCTAGGAATGGTGGGAGACTGGAGACAGCGTCTCCAGGGTACAGGCCTGGATGAAGCCAGGACAGACACCAAGCCTTTCCAAATCATTTCTCACCTACTAGCCTGAGGGAACTGAAAAGCTCTAATATTGTCACAGAAAAAGAAAAACCATAAAACTCTCTCCTTGGGGGAGTGGCACCAAGACAAGGGCCAGCGTGAGGTAACTTTCTTACTTGTATTTGGCTCAAAATTTAGTAAGACACTGGGCCAGGGATTTAGCTCAGTGGTTTCAGCGCTTGCCTTGCAAGTGCAAGGACCTGGGTTTGATATCTGGTGACCACATACAACAATGCTGGGTGTGGAGATTCACACCCACCAGCAATCAGAACCACACAACCACAGTGCCAGGCATAGTGGCTCATCTGTAGTCCCAGCACTTGGGAGGCAGAGGCAGGAGGATTGCTGTGATGTGAGTTTGAGGCTGAGCTCAGGGCCAGCCTGAACCACAAGGTGAGACCCTGTCTCAAAAAAAAAAAGGGATAAAAAGATATTATAAATTATGTCCACCAATCACACTCACTCAAGAAATAGGTATCCTAGTTTTTATATATAAAAGAAATTGAAGTGAGTTAAAATATCTTCCAACAAAGAAAACCTTAGGCCCAAATAATTTCTGACAAATGTTCACAACATGTAACTGAAGAAGTATTTCCAGCTCTATGTGAACTATTCCCTCTCAAAAACAGGAAGGTACTTTCACCTCATTTTATAAAGCAAACATTTTCATATCAAAAATATTAAAACAAAATTAACATATGAATCAGTATCTCTTATAAACACCATCAGATCAGGCCACAAAGAATAATGTAACACTGTATCACAGGACTAATTTTTAGGAGATTTTTGCTGGTACTGGGCAACAAACTTACGACTTTGCTCTTGTGAGGCAGGCACAGCACTACTTAGCTAAATTCCCAACCCATGGACTTATTTTTAAATTTCAAAGTCACCTGTTTTGCACAGTTTCTCATTCTTGGAAGCATATAAATTTCCTCAAGTTCCTTCTGCCTTTCTTCCTCTTCCAATCGTCTTCTTTGATCTTCTGGAATGATTTCTTCCCAATTCTTTGAATTTCTTTCAGGTTCCAATTCAATATCATCCTCATCCATATTTGAAAAGTTGGCAACCTGAAAAATTGCAGAATTTAACTGAAGATATTACAAAAAAATTTATATTATGGCAGAATGTACCTTAAATTATGTTTTTATTTTTTTAAGAGAAAAAAAGTGGCATGCCAGAATATGACAATAACCAACAAAATGCCAGCCGGTAACAAGGGTACATGCATGCCCCTGTAATCCCAGCTCAGGCAAGGCTGCTTACACCCAGGAGTGCAAAGGTAGTTTGTGCTAAATGAGACCTGTGTTTCAAAAGAACCCCAAAATATCTCCAGATAATGAATATGACTATCATCACAAAACAAACGAAACATGACTACTAAGCCACTTAAATTTATTTAAAGCAAAGTAATCAAATGATTTCTAAAAACCTTCCCTTCAGGGACAATTCTCTGCTTGCCAACAAAATTATTAGTGTAACAGAATTAACAAAATAATTTTTAAAATCATACTATTAGCATGTAACATGATACTCTTCTACAGTAACCTCAGACCAGTCTATGAACCACCAAGTGCTATGGAATACTCTATTTTTATCATAAAACAGTACATAATAAGGCACAGTGGTACACGACTGTAATCCTTACACTCTAGGATCCTCAGGCAGGAAGTCTGCATGTTCAAGCATAGCTGAGGAAACTTAGAATATACCTCAAAAGAAAAAAAAAACCACAAAACAATGGAAATGGGTAAGAATGTAGTTAGTGTGAATCTTCTACATTAAATTTCCAGTACTGGATAACAACACAACACAACACCAAACAAAACAAAGCAGAGCAGAGCATAAAATCTACTGATAAAGACAAACTAAGACTTTATATACATGACGGATTTCTTAAGCCTAACCTTCCATTTCAATTCTAAAGCAATGGAAAGAGACAGCAAAATGACTTGTGAAGATAAAATATAATATTTAAAATACTGAGTAAGCACTCACTATCGCTCACTGTCAATATTAGTATATGAAACACTTAGAGATAACTGGAAGAAGAAAGAAAACTATCCTCATTCTACAAATGGAACAAGGCTAAATGTGTTTATTCTCTCCTGTCTTTAAATATGATAACCTTAAAGATGACTGTGTATCAACTCAGAAAAATAACCCATATTTATTCCAGGTATAGAATTTTTTTCAAATTACCCATTAGTCAAATACTGTCTGGTATTATAATTAATTTAGAGCATCCTCAGGATGACTACTAGGTTCATACACTTGGTTCCCGCGAGGATCACTGACAGTGTTCTAACAGCTTCCTGATTCTGTTCTTGCTCCACTACAATCTATCCTCCAAAAACAGAGAGATTAAAAGTATCATTATCAGCTTTTATTTCTGTATCCCTCATGTGTGGCACACGTTGTAGATGATCCGTAAATACTAGCTGACTGAACACATTGCGTGAACATAACTGATGCTCACAAACTTCAGTTCACAGAAAATGGCCAAGATGTATAAAAACTGTTTCTTTTACCAAACAGCACCTGATTTTCTCCAAGAGATCAGGTAAGAAGTAAGTTAATCTGAGACTCTCAACTCTCCTTAGCCTTCACCACACCAAGGGTATTTACAAATAATAAAAAACAGTAACAAAAAAATTTGCAGCAACAAAAACCAGCCGAAAGTCTTCACTGGTGGAAGTCTGAGAGATTACATCCATCTGTTAATCAGAACACTGAGGAGATGCCACTGAGGGAGCACTAATCAGGCAACTGGAACAGCCCCTCCAACCAGCTAAAGGCAGCTGCTCGTGAATGACTTGTTTCATTCGAACAGCTAACACTGGTTTGTCTGAAAAATTTTCACAAGTATTAAGATAAAAATTATCTTGCTCATTGTGCTTTCAATATTAACAAAACACTAATTCAATCCTCTCAATTTTATAATTATAAAGAAAAATTAAAAAGAAAAAGAGACCTACCTTGAACTGGGAAAGCAATTCATCTCCTACAGTTAAAGGGCCTGGCTCATTTTCGTGAGTTTCTGCTCTCTTCAAAATTTCATCTATATCCATTTCCTGTAATTAAAAGTAAATATTTTAAATATATTTGAATCCTTTCTCCTGTCAAAATATAACACATTTTAATGTGATTTTTCTTAACCTGAGGCTCTTGCTCTTCTCCTTCAGGTTCCTTAAAAAGTTCCTCAGCACCGAACTTTAAAATAGCTGATAATTCTTCTTTATTGAAAGGAGTAGAACTAAAATCAGAAAAAATAAAAATAATTTACACATCATTTTATTATACTGACAGTCACTTTTAGAACAGTTACATGAAAAAATTAAACAAGCAACGTTTCGGGACCTTTATTTTAAAATGAAACATAACACAGTTAAAGGTGTTTTTCCCATGACTACAAATCCATTGTAGTGAAACTAGGTAGCACTGCAAGAAATAAGGTTAGGATGACTCCAACACAGTATCCATAACAGCAAAATAACTACCTTGATGGAGCAGAGCCTGTGTGCAGTACTGTCTTCCCAGTTGTGTCCATTCTTTGAATCACAAGATGATCTAAAACCATTTTCTTTTTGGCTCTTTCGAGAATGTCTTCTTCAACTGATCCCTTTGTAACTAGGCGATATATATTCACCTGTAAAAATAGACACGAAGAAGCAAACTGTAGTGAAAACCATTTGTCTTGCTAACGTGAAGCACCCAAACCTGAGTCCATACTGGTTCATCCCAATTTTCACTTCAAAAGTAAAATGAAGTTTTATAAGCGAAATTAGAATTAATCAGGTGTGGTGATGCACATGTATAATCCCAGAACGGTGGAAAACTGAGGCAGGAGGATCACAAGGTCTAGCCAAGCCCAGGCAATTTAATGAGACCTGGACTCAAAAACAATTCTAATGACGTGTCTCAGTGTGAAGATCCTGGGTTCAATTCCCATTACAACCACCAAAAAAAAAAGTATACAGCTGAAGTTCTACAACTGAAGAGACTAATTTGAGAATATATTCACTTTCCTTCTTATATTCCTCTTAAATTTTATTTGCTTGTTTTTAAAGTAATGATAGTTTCTCTTGAAATTGCCTTAGCTGAGGAAAAAGAAAATAAATTTCTGTCAAATAGTGCATCAGTTCCACCACAGTGTCTTCACTGCATATAATACAAAATTCTATGAACTGCTCCCCAAGTTAATAAACCCTTAGCTATAAGTGAAGCTTTCGAAATCTGGAAAGAATTGTGATGCATGGTGAGTTTTCCCTATTTCTCTAGCTCAGAGGTTCCATAGAAAATACTACTACCAAACAAAAAAAAAAAAAGAAAAGAAAATACTACTACCATATAGGAGTATTTTGCTATAGAACTGAGAGACAATAAACAGTTTTTAAAGGAGACTGGCTTTTATGTACATAGAATCCTATAAACACATTGGTAAAATACAGGGTAACAAAAAGGTAGTACTGTGTCATTCAATCTTTCACAAGGTAAAATATGTAAACAAAGACATTCAAGTTTCTATACCAAATGAAAAACACTGAACTGAACATTTATGAACTTAATGTATAATCAATCAAAACAAAATGTATACAACCTATTTAGGTACTATTATCTCAATTCTGTCAGACACTCTAAGGCATTCTGATACACTGAGCCCTAATAATAAGGGCCAGGTATTTACCTCCATGACATAGTGCCTACCTCGCAAGCGCAAGGTTTCAAGTTTGATCCCTGAGACAAAAAAGAGATAATGTATGAAGTAAATAAAAAAAAATTTTAAAAAAGAATCCTAATAATAGCAAGATGATTGTACTAACAATCATCCAGTGACCTTGGCTGATTAATCTAAACATTGATCATCAAAATCTTTTTCAAAAAGATGCTAAACAAAATAACAGAAATTAAAATTACCTGTTTCTTTTGTCCAATTCGATGGGCTCTTGCCTGTGCCTGAAGATCATTTTGTGGATTCCAATCAGAATCAAATATAACAACAGTGTCAGCAGAGGCTAAATTAATGCCTAAACCTCCAGCTCTTGTAGAAAGCAAAAAGCAGAAATCCTGTAAGGAATTATTAATACGTAAGATTTTAAATTTTTCTAAACTATGACTGAATGGTCCAATTAAAATTTTTACATGATTGCATGATTTTCTGAACTTATAAAAGTATTTACGAAAGAAAACTGAGAAGAATCATTAAAAATTGATATATAAACCTTTGGCAAGACCAATCAACAAGACACCAAAACATAAATATACACAGTAATAACAAACACCAAACTGAATATAGTATTTAATTCCGGTGAAAAACAAAAAGGAAGTAAGAGATAAGACAAAAAGAATTTAAATGAAAGTGGGCTAATTTATTTTGAAGCATGGAAAGGTAAAATTCTTAGGATTTAACACAGAGTATGATTCAAAACCTCATATGTGGGCTGGGCATGTACCCAAATGTACAGTGCTTATCTAGCACATATAACACCTGGTTTGGATCCCCGGCATGACCAAAAACAAAAAAAAAAGAAACTATTCACTGTTTGTGAATAGAAACCATACTAAGACCCTTTAATAACAAGTTATAAATATGATGCCTAAGCAAAATAGCAAAATAATGACTGGAAATAATTTTATAGTTTTAAAACCATTCATACCTCTGATCCCTCAGCGTTAAAATGATCTAGAGCTTGTTTCCTTAGTTCTCCTTTTATTGATCCGTCTAATCTCTATAATAAAACACAAAAATACTGCATGTATCAGAATCAAATTTTTTAAAAAAGCCAGTAGCATCATTTCTGAAATTAAGGAGAAAGGACGGTAGGCACTCAGCCCAGATATCACGAAAAGTTACAGCTATAACATCATTCTGTCTTCAGTAAGTAGCATTCTGCCTGCACTAGGACTTCCCCAAGAGTAAGCTATCCACAAACAATTGAAATAAGTTTCATGACACAATACACTCTCATATTTTATCATCTATTTCACCTTCTAAAAGGTGTAACACATTACACTGATTAATAGATCTAATAGTTACAAACCAATTTTTAAACACTGATGAAGTCCAGTGTTATTACTGGACAAATAGCATAAATATAAACTGATAACACAGAAACTCTTGAGGAAGGGTCAAGTGAAAGCCCTCTAGCTAATTCCAAAGAATTCTGTGCAGCAAGCTGCATGCATGCTAAGCAAGAAAGGTATCACGGGCTCTCGTCCATAACTTGCACCATACCTTCTACATTATGTGCTTTAGGCGAGAGATTTGATTTTCTGCAGGTCAATTTCTGTCAGAGAAATGGATATGCTACTGAAGCCTCCTTCACAGACTACAGAGGACAGAGTGGGAGAAAGCTGAAAGACACGAAGTTCAGTACTTCACCCAGACTGAGTGCTCATTAAGCATGGGCAAGTACTGGTCCAACGGGTCTGGCTCAGGAGTAGAGCACTTTGTCTATCATTTGTGAGACTTAGGTTTGATCTTTAGCACAGGGAAAAAAGTAGCTATTGTTTTCAGTTAAAATTATGATTTACAATTAATTTATAATGAGAAACTGGTGATCAAGTGGAAGTAACTTGCCCACTATGACACATAGGTTTACATGATAGGTTAGTATTTTGGGAAGCTATATGTCAAACTTTATTATGTAAATTTTTTAGTAGTTAATTACATTCAATCATCATTTTTGATACAAATTCTAAATTCTAGACGTTATAAAAAGGAATGTCTTTAAACCTGAAAAATGCATACAGAAATTATAAATATGAAAATTAGTGGTGAACCATTATAATCACTCCTGTATTGCTATTCAGCATTGAGCAAAAATAGTAAGAAAAAAAGATCTTTAAAGAAAAGCTATAAAGACTGAACAGAAAGTAAATTATCACAGATAACAACTATCTGTTAAATGGAAAACCTGAAGGAATTTTGCTCAAATTATTAAAATTAATCACAAAGTTAATCATTGAAAGAAAGACGATAATAAAATATCAAAGTTTCAACAAAACTACCAGTTACATAACAACCACAGCTCAGTGGCATTTTTGTAAACCAGCAACAAAAAGCTAGAAAATTAAAATGTGAAACATACCATTTACATTATAGCAAAACCAAAAACCCAGGAAGAGCATAACAGAACATATGTAAAACACATTTTGGGTTGGTTGGTTGCCTGGTTTGTCATTTTGACTGTATTCCTGAAAATAAACAGAAACCTACACTGTCATTTTCATGGAGTTTCAGAACAGAAGTAAAAACTGGCCCTTTTAAAAGACTTTCAATTAACCCTTTTACTTATTTTTAGCTCAATTTCAGATTACTGAGTAAAGAATTCTTTGAATGTCTTCTAAAGTTTTCATACTGGTTGGCTACTATTTTCTACTAATTTGCGATCACACATCTACCATTCAGATTCTACTATCTTTTCTCTTATCCTTGTGCCCTGGACAGTTTGTATTCCTTGACCATCAATCACTTTACTGCCATTTCACAAGACTTTCCGGGAGAACAAAGACTTAACTGAAATACATAAGACTTCTCCTCTTGCATTTTCTCAATCTTTTCCATCTGTCTTAACCCAGTTTTATAAAAATCTAAAGCAAGCCTAAAACAGACAATAAAAAGTTACTCTTTTCCTAAATTTAAGAAAAATGATAAATGTAATTATTTAAAAGATCTATTTCTTTATAGGAAAAAATCTAAAAATCTGCTTATAACTACAAATTAATTTCAAAGC
Source organism: Petromus typicus (assembly GCA_004026965.1). Lineage (NCBI taxonomy): Eukaryota > Metazoa > Chordata > Mammalia > Rodentia > Petromuridae > Petromus > Petromus typicus. Next base: position 5,379 of record PVIR01040444.1, on the reverse strand, counting down.
TAACTGTGCAAAATAAAGTCAGGAATTAGATAAAACAAAGACAATGAAATGCTTACTTGAAAGGGGAACTGACGATATTTCAAATACTCTGCAAGTATATCTAACATCCGCACCATTTGAGAAAAAATGAGAACTCTGTTGCCTCTTTCTCTTAGGCGAATTAACAGCTTGTCCAGCAGAATTAACTTTCCGCTACTACGGATTAAGTGCTAAGGAAACAAATTAAAACTGTTACAATATGTATAAGATGTAAGTAATACAAGTGCTCTTAAGATTTCAGTTGCTTTAATTACTTTCAATTGATATTTTTTAATGATGAAAACCAATTTCAGTTCTGAAAATTTTCTAAGACCGTTAATAGTTTGCTACATTACATAAATTAAAACTGTCCTCGCCATTTAGCATCTCAGTTCTTATATTTTTAGGAAGGCTAAAAAGTACTCTTTCACTTTATTTGCTAGTTGTTAACCTATTTCTCCAAAAATTTTAGCCAAAAACAAAACACAACAAAAAAAATTTAAAAACAAAAACTCCACATATAAGCAGCAGCAAGTAAGTAGACGAAGATTAAAAGCAGGTGTACAACAGTTGCTGATCCTAGCCATTGTGCATACTCTTGTGGCTCGAGGTGTGCATTCACCTTTCTGATTTGTCTTCCATAAGTAATGAGGACAGCAAGCTCTGAGGTCATGCTGTTGTTTTTTAGAATATCATTTGTCAAATCACAAATTCAGCATGATCAATGAATTGTTTTTCAATTATGAATATACTAGTGGACTCTTGCTGGATATAAGGGATGATGAAAAATATGGTCAATGTTTAAATTTCTAAAATGTATTACAGTGAAAGACACAGTGCCACGAATCTCATTTCAAAATACTTCTACTTACTTCACACTACTTTTCTCAAACAGTTCTGAAAGTACTCCTTGTACTTTGTCTTTATAGTCATGCTTTTATGGCTGTGTCAAGGTCCTGAATTAATTCAAAATGTTTATTTCCACGGCTCTTTTGCCTTCAGGGAAGAGCTAGAAGTTGTACAGCGCCAGACCCAATGAGTAAGGTAGATGAGGACATGAAGGCACAGGAATGTTTCCAAAGCCCGCCTTTCTGTTAGATGGCAAGCAGCCTCATTCACTCTACTTTTGATCATACCTTGTTAAAAGACATAAAGTGTGTTCTAAGCAAGCGCAGTGATAGTTATGTCTTTCACTGCAAAAATTTTTAAGCATTTACTGTATATTTTAATCATACCTTGGATACTACTATCTCTCATAGTTTGGTATGGATTTCTTGAAAATTGATCAAAATAAAAAACAAATTATAAAAGCTTTATTTTATGAAAATTAAAGCCATAATCAAGACCATTATTTAAAATAGTAGCCAAACAGAACTTCTAATATAGTAAAACCCTGTGCTCTTTTCAGTTAAACACTTCAAGAATTTTCCTTTACAAAAATAATTAAATGAATTTTTCTTACAACAAAGTAGATGTACTTAAAATTTACCTGTAAGGCCTCCTGTTTATTATAAAATTCATTGTTATCAGGTGGTTTAATGAGGTAGCAATGGTTACAACATTTTTTTAGCTCCATCATTATGTTCAAAAAGCCTGAGGTACTGCCCTTGGAACCTTTGCTGAGGGCTTTGTAATTCCTAGTTAAAATCCACCTTTAAAAAAGAAATAAAATCTTGAAAATTATGTTTAGGAAAAAAATTATCATAATAAATTCTGAATCCAAAAAGAAGAAATCTAATACTCAAAGTAAATTGTACCACTATGGAATTCAATGATATACAATACACTGAACGTCATTTTTAAGTCTCACAGGAACAATATAATTTGTTATCTAAATGACTAAGTATACACAGGAAAAGGCTGTATGTAAGTATAATGTGTTAATTCTCTACCTCCTGAATTTGATTAAAGACGGCCAGCTGTATCATCTACCTTAGTATTTTTACGAATTTCACTTCATTAGACAACTACTAAAATTTGACTTTTTTCCAGCCCTAAAAGAAGTTATCATGAAGATACATGCTTTTAACTACACTGTGTTTTCTAAATTAGTTATACAACTACAGAAACTTTGATGCTGTTTTACTCCAAACTACACGTAAAGTTTCCTCTTACCAGGAGTTAATTTCTGCTCCATCAGCTTTTATTTCATTCTTACAAAACTAGTCTTCAAAGAGATTTTTATAATTCACAAATATCTGATGTATTCTCTTACTACCACTCTTTACCACCAAGTTATTCACTATCTGCCTGAATCTAAAGAAAAGAGCGGAAGCCATGGACAACCCACGAACAACACCACCATGAAGACAAGAATATATTAAAGACTAGATTATTTTTCCCCTCTCTAAAAATTTCTTCTTTCTCTAGAGGTGATGTTTTAAAACTTTTACAGAAACTTATTGTAGGGTTTTATTTCATTTCCAAAACAACACCTGGAGTCTAAATGCTAAGGTTCATGACACATGATCAACAAGTACTGACAGAAGCACAGGGGACCGTGCCTTCTATCTCAGCACTCCCTTGCTTTCTAAAAGAACTCTGTGCCAAATTAAAACACCATCCCCGGCCGGGGATTTAGCTCAGTGGTTCTGGTGCCTGTCTTGCAAGTGCAAGGACCAGGGTTCAATCCCCGGTAACCATACTGGGTGTGGAGACTCACACCCAGCAGCAATCAGTACCACATACCACAATGCTGGGCGTAGTGGCTCACCCCTGTAATCCCAGCACTCGGGAGGAAGAGGCAGGAGGATTTCTGTGATGTGAGTTTAAGGCTGAGCTCAGGGCCAGACTGAACTACTACAAAGGGAGACCCTGTCTCAAAAAAAAAAAAAAAAAGAATCAGTGAGGGAAATGGAGATGGCTGAGAGATAAAGAATGGCTAGAAGTTCAAAAATTAAACTAAGGGACCAGGGATTTAACTCAGTGGTTCCAGCGCATGCCTAGCAAGCCCAAAGTCCTGAGTTTGATCCCTGGTAACCCCATACAACAACACTCACGCCCACCAGCAATCAGCACCACATATAGCAATGCTGGGCATGGTGACTCATGCCTGTAATCCTAGCACTCCAGAGACAGAAGCAGAATGATTGCTCTGAGTTCAAGATTTGCCTGGGCTACACAGTGAGCTCAGGGCCAGCCTGAACTACAGAGTGAGACCCTGTCTCAAAAAAAAAAAAAAAATTAAGCTGAGTGATGGGTATATAAGTTTCATAATAAAACCCTATTTTTGCATGTATTTCAAATGTTCCATAATAAAAACCTAAAAAATTATAACTACATATTAAATGCATGGCACTACAGATTTTACTATAAAATGTTAACTGCTCTTGAAACTCCAAATACATGTAGCAAGGCATCCCATTTTATGCAATTAAACATTTAAATAGATGTTAGGATATACTCTCCCTTTTAATGCTTGATAAAGTCTTCTATATAGATTCTGACATAAAATTACCCACAATATGACTTGCTAATGTTCTTCATAAAGCAGAGAGTCCTAAGTCTCTTTCATGGAAATTAGGTAACTTTAAAAAAACCTACAGTAAGGGTACGAGTATGATTTATCAGAAGATAATTTAGTCCTGTCACTTCAGAATCCTGGATGTGCCATTAAATCTCTCTGCCCTACTATGTCACAGAATAATCAACTCTCCAATTTGACAACTGTTATTGCTTGATTTAAGGCAAAGGATGGATCAGCATAGGATATGGAAGCTATTCAGAACTAAATGCTTAGAATATATGTTCTGTGTACAACACTACAACTTACTTGTAATACTGTTTCTGTAAAGCACTCATTTCCATTCTTAAAATCTGTTCAACCTTGGCAGGCAGAGATTTTTCAACATCTTTCTTAACTCGGCGCAGCAGAAACGGCTCCAGCTCCTTGTGGAGGCTGGCATAACCATATTCTCTCCCTTTGCCATGTTCTTCTTCAAAATCTTCCCATGAAGAAAACCTTTAAAATTTCAAATAATGGAACAATCACTTTAAAAAAGCCCAAAATGTGTACGACACTTTTCAGGGTAGTCATGTAAAACAGAGTATTAGAGACGGAAAAAAAAGAGCTGAATTTAATTATATGTAAAAATCTGTCTCCTATAAAGTTAATTTTATATTCTTCCAGTTGTATATATAAAAGGTAAAATACAAGTACTTTTGTTAGTTAAATGAAATATTTCTAAGTAAAAGTAATTATCATTACTATTTTTCAAAAATACATATTTAAGGGGCCGGGCATTTAGCTCAGTAGTTCTGGCACCTGTCTTGCAAGTGCAAGGGCCAGGGTTCAATCCCCAGTAACTACATACAACAATACTGGGTGTGGAGACTCACACCCACCAGCAATCAGTACCACATACCACAGTGCCAGGTGTGGCGGCTCACGCCTGTAATCCCAGCACTTGGGAGGCAGAGGCAGGAAGATTGCTGTGAGTTCAAGGCTGAGCTCAGGGCCAGCCTGAACTACAAAGTGAAACCCTATCTCAAAAAAAAAGGAATTTAAAATTTTGGCTCTTTTGGAAAAAAATGACCTTTGGTAAGTCATTTAACCTTTCAAGACTAGTTTTTCTCATTTATACAGTGGGTTGCCTGCACTCTGTTGTTAGTGCTGCTATCAAATACAAAGTACAATTTCAAATTTCTGAAGAAGGTACTCTAAACAGGTGCAAAATAAATTATTGAAATTTATTACATAACAAATTTATATATAAAACTTAAAATGTCAAATATAAACCCCAAATGTTATCCCAGTCACTCTCTTTCCTGTTCTTCGCACTAATCTGAGCTCCAGGGCTTTAGGGCACTTACCACCTAAACTAATTTTGTTTCCCCCAAAACCTGCACACAAAGCTTTGAAAATGTGTAATCCAAGATTTCCTTACTTTTCCGGCATAATGAAATGGAGCAACGACCAAAGCTCTTTGAGTGAGTTTTGTAAAGGAGTTCCAGTGATAAGGAGGCGGTGATTAGATTTAAAATCAATCAAAGTTTTGTACAGAAGAGAATCATCATTTTTCAATCTATGTGCTTCATCAACACCTATGAATGCCCAATTCAGACCACCAAGGAAAGCCTTAGAAGGAACAAAGGAACACAGTTAATATCGGGCAGAAAAACATAATTCAGTGCCAGCTTTCTTACTTATTCTGAACTAAGATTATTAAAATGAGAAATCAAAACTTTAAAACACCTTTTCCAATTTCTAAACAAAACGCATTTCAGGTTTTAGGGACCAGGGATGTAGTTCACTCAGTGGCACTGTGCGTGCCTCAGAAGTGCAATGTCCTGAGTACGATCCCTGGTGCCACAAAAAAAAAGAAAGAAAAATTAAAATGTGGTAATTTTTTTTTTTTTTTT
>PVIR01040443.1:0-13339 GCA_004026965.1 Petromus typicus | reverse complement strand
GTCCCATTGCCTGGTAAAATCAGAGGATCTGACCTAACTAGGCTAATAATCTTCTTTACATCTAAGTTTTCCTGTCTTTTAAATGGGGTTCTAGTACCAATTATGCAAAGGTAGAATGTAGAAATAATGTATACTTACAATGTACCAATAAATTCAATTTATCTCTTTTTTGGTACCAAGAAATTCAGGGGTTTTTTTGGTTTTTTTTTTTAGGTTTTTTGAGACAGGGTCTCGCTTTGTGGTTCAGGCTGGCCCTGAGCTCAGCCTCCAACTCACATCACAATCCTCCTGCCTCTGCCTCCCGAGTGCTGGGATTACAGGCGTGAGCCACCACGCCTGGCACTGTGGTATGTGGTACTGGTTGCTGTATTGTTATGTGGTTACCGGGGAATCGAACCCGGGCCCTTGCGCTTGCAAGACAGGCGCCGGAACCACTGAGCTAACTCTCCGGCCGAAATTCAGTTTTTTAAAGAATCAAATTTAGGGTATTAGGAGGATTCAGTTTACACATGTATTTTGCTTTCCTTGTCTGTCAGATTTTTCCACTAATTCTGAAGGGCCTGATTTGTAAGGGTTGTTTCCAATTCTATACAGAAAACCTCTGGGTGGAATCCATCCAGAGGATTTCTACCCTAAGAGGAGTCCATCTCCTTGTTCTTTCAGAGCCCACAGTCTACACCACCTCCAGTTCCCTAGAATTTACTTTGAATATGTCTTGTACTTCTATCTGAAGAACAAGACGGCTTCCAAGCCTCTCCTGGCCACAGTGCACGGGCAGGAGCGCGGGATGACTTACCACGCTCTGCAGAGAAACCCTTTTTTTTTTTTTTAAAGCTCTGGAGCATCTGGGGGGTCCTCCAGTCATAGTGGACTCATCCATAAGTGGCAGAAGAAGAGACAGTTCTTGTGATGAGATTGTGGAAAGAAGGAAGAAGGAATACCTCTTCCGCTTTGTGAACACGACTTTTGTTCATTGCCTGTGGGACCACAGTTGTAACCATTTGCTCAGTGCTTGTTGGGTCCTTCCACAGAGGTGTTTTGAGAGTTTGTTCCTCCCCAGAAGTAGGGGAGAGAAAGGTAGAAACGGCCCTGGAATCTCTGAGCCTCCCACAGTGAGTGTGTGGAGCTGCTGAGTACCACGATGCCAGCATTGGTATTTTAAGAAGTATCGTCTGGCTTCATGAGTAATGGCTCAGGAGATGAAGTGTCCCCAGAAGATTCTCAGAGCAGGGCTAATTGGCACAGTCCTCTTATGAAGTCATGGCTGCAGCGAATTGCCACGCACTTCAGTGAGGCAGTGTGTTTGCTGACACACAGGCCTACACCATGCTCACGGCCCAGTGTTTACCATCACAGACAGACTGTATTTAGCAGGAAGAGAGAAAAATCCTCCCCAAAGTCACTGATGAAGCAGTTGTCTTTTGGTGCCAGTCGTTCCACGGAGGATGGGCTCTTGGGCCAGGTGAGAAGATGTGGGAGGCTACATAGAGGGCAAAGCATCCACTCCCAGCCTCTGCTCTATGCAAAGCAGCAGATCTCTTTCCTTCTTGGTCCAGGTTTTAGCATATGCAGAGGTCTCGATGTTTTGCTTTTCTGGCCCTCAGCATGCATAAAAACCAGCATCCACTAACATCCCCCTTTAAAAATTCCATATTTGACTTATGAATGTGTAATATTTTTTCTTTCAAATAACAGGATTCACAAAATTAGATTATGCTTGATGTGGAGAAAAATATCCACAGTTAGTAATTTCATAATGGGAAAACATGACACATGCTACCTCAGTGCTGTGCGGAAAGTGTGTTTGTGGAAAAGGTCACAGGAAGATTGCTTACTTCTGTCACGTGAGACATCAGAGAAGTCAGCAGGTGCCCCCTAGAAGAGGATCCTGCCCAGACCTGGATCCCTGATCTTGGCCTCCCAGCCCTAACACTGTTGAGAAACAAGTTTCTGTTGTTTAAAGACCTCTTACTTTACTGTATTTTGTTAGTTAGTCCAAAGAGACTAAAACACATGGTTGAGTGATCAGAGTTGAAATCAAGCATGTCGATAGCATATACTCTGTATATGATGTAAGAGAATCACACTTTACCCTGTGATCTTCTTCCTCAAAGGAGGAACCTTTGTCTAATGATGATAAAATGATTAGAAAAAAATTCTACCACAGGGTCATTCTGCAGAGTCTCTGACTATGACTCTTCAGAACTGTCAAAATAATCAAAACTAAGGAAATTCTATGAAACTGTCAGTAAAAAGGGGCAGAGAAGATGTGATAGAAACATGATCAGTATCTGGAATGGAATCCTAGGAAGAAGAAGGACTTTGGGTAAGAACAAAAGAAGGCTGAATCAAGTGTGGACTTAGAAATGCAGTATCACTATTAGTTCAATAACTGGGACAAATATATCTTACTAAAGCCCGAGGTCAATACCAGGGTAAACTGTTATGGAGTATATGGGAACTCTGTGGACTAGCTTTGCAACCTTTTTTTCAAATACAGTATAAAATGCTTCCAAAATGAAAAATTCATTAAAAAAATATAACTTTCATAGGTTCAAATCAATTTATTTAAAAAGAGGTTTCCTTGTCTTCAAGGAATTTTAAAAATTACTCATTCTAATGGCTTTTGATACTCATTTCTTTATACAAGACACTGTTAAAATATTAAACAGAAGTCCAGTTACATTACATGTACAGATTTGCTCTGGTTGAAGTGGGAACACTGTGTCCTGTTTTGTCCCCATTCTGCCAGCCTCTAAGCTCCTCCTAGGAATTCCTGCACCCTCGAGGCACATCGGGCTCTCCCCATCCCCCTTACCTTCAATCTTCATCTCTGAACACCTCTGGAATTGGATATCTACCTTTTTAAATAGAGGTTTTTCCTTTTTATATATAAGTGTTTACTCCTGCCATGATTCTTGACATTATTTAACATTAGGTCAAATATATTTAAAATTTCTATTAATCAGCCTAAATTCCATACAGAATGTGTGTCAATTACAATTTTTCCATTTCTTTGAAGACAGATCCTTTTATTTATTTATTTATTTATTTATTTTTTTTTTTTGTAGCCAAGAACTGGGTGGCACTGAGCTGCGTGCCTGGCCCAGATACTTTTTCTTCTGCCTCATCCCCCATTGCTCACTTCTGGTACAGAATAACTCCTCTGCCCTGGCTGACAGTGATGGAGTGGTACACCACTGTACTCTGTTCTACCTGGGCCGGCGCCCGAGGGTTCTGCGTGACTCTGTCTAGAAGCTGCCCCTGAGCTTCCCTTGCTGCTCCACTTGGTTCTGTGAACCTTCACTTCAGCCTCTTCCCTCCCTCGTCCTACCTCTCCTACACCTCCTGCTCTCATTGAACCTACTTGCAACCCCAGCGTAGGTCCAAGCAGCTCCCCACTTTCCCTTCCTCCAGGATGCTGAGTGTTCACAAAGGCTTGGGTAGGTACCACTGTGAAAGTGTAGTTTCTAACTGGAACTCAGCCTTTCTTGCTTTACATGAAACTCACTTCCATATCCAGCTCTATCTTGTCCTTCTTCACACTGGGCTGAGGGGGTAGCTCAGTGATAAGAGCACAAGGCCTGGGCTAATGCCCCAGCAACTTGAAAAAACAAAACAGAAACACTTACATTTCCTTTAATCCACTCCTTCTGACCACATAGCCCCACCACATTCGCCACTCAAGCTCAGTTGCTGAATTCCTTAGTGCTATTTTGGAAATAATATTGGAGTCATTGAAATAAGGAGTCCTTCACACTTTTAACCTCACACCCTCTTCCTTTTCTGTCACTATCAGTGTTTTGGTGCTCACTCTCTTCTGCTTTCTCAAGCCTTAACCCTATAGATCTGTCCTTCTACCACTTAATGGAATTGCTTTTATCAAGATTACCAAGTCCCATGTGGTGTTTTGATTTTCTTAATTCTTCCACCAAATACTTAGCTAGACCCTTACATGTACCAGACATAGTACTGTGCACTATGAATGCATCATAGAGAATGATAGGTAAAATCACTGCTTTTATCAAGCCACAGTGGTGTTGTGAGGTGTGTGTGTGGTGTGGTGTGTGTGTGTGTGTGTGTGTGTGTGTGTGTGTGTGTGTGTACGTGGGGTCGGGGATGGTAGATACAGGAACAAATAAAGTCACAGAGTCAGGTATGGATGATAAATGCAGAGAGAGGAAATGAATCCAGTTAAGGAGCAGGGTGATACCTGAAGCTCGGCTGATCAGCAGCCTTCTGCAGGCAGGTGGTGTCTGAGCTGGGATCTGAATAAAGGCCCTGGCCCACATTGGATCCAAGCGAAGCATGTGTCACTCAGTGGGAGCAGCAAAGACAATGAATGACTCCGAGTTGGGAAGGCATGTGGTGTATCTGAAGAGCAACCAGAAGACCCACACAGTTGGGTAGGAGTCGATAAGTCAGAGGAAGATAGGACAGGAGGCTGAAAAGAGAAACAAATCTCCAGATGACACATCTTCGACCTTTGCGATGCTTTCTCACTTCAGTTTGCAGGTTTTTCTTCTCCTTCTCTTGCTATTTCCTCTCAGCCTCTTGGCACATCCTCCTCTTCTGCTTGTCCTTTATGTACTGGTGTCTGTCAAGATCCTGTGTAAGCCATCTTCTCTTTCCTCAGAACATCCTGTTCCTAGGCAGGGCACAGAGAAGCCACTCAATAAAGGTTACTTGATTTTGACTATTTTCAGTTCCATATCCATTCTGGCAACTATCCTCAAACCAACATCTGGGTTGTCTATAGAGCTGTGGCCTTGTGGTTCAATATTTATGTATGATTTGACCAAACAAAGATGAAAATGGGATTCTCTGCCCCTTTATTTTTAGGTCTCGTCACTCTATACATGTAGCCCTATTTGTTGGTCACCACTAGCATCCTAATGCCCAGCACCTCGCTCGGGGGACTGTGAATGACTTCATGAATTCACTAAATGAAGGGCAGGATTGATTCTTTGGTAATAGTTCACTCTACTAATTAATTGCTTGCTATCTTTGCTGCCATATTCTCAAGCTCCTATAGGTAAAGTTGCAGAATTCCTCAGGCTGTCTTGGAGTCTGTATGACATTTCCTAGTGATATATTTGGCTCACTCTTCTAAGATTTCAAGAACATTTTTGCTTCAGTCATCATGACTTTCCTTCTGGGTTTCACATCGTTCTTCAATTTGGACCAGAACAACTTTAGTATCTTCTACCCAGTCATTGACAAAATTGTTGAATAAGAAGATAAAATAATAATTTCTGAATACTCTCTGTGACTAGTAAGTGCAGTGACATTAGAATAATGGACTCATTTAATTTGGATGCCGGAGGGACAATGGAAGGTCATTAGTCAGGCTTGTGTATTTTATGGATGAAAATGGTTCTTTACATTAAGCAATTTCCTCAGTAACACAGTTAATAGGGAAGAAGCTGGGGTGTGAATCTAAAGGCCATTTACTGTAGGTTTCCCTATGTAATTTGCTTCCATCTCTTTCTTCTCACTTCATGGATTATTATGTGTTGGCATAAAGCAAATCACCTAAAAGCTAGCATATAAAAACATACATAATCACATTTTAAGTCCATAGAGTCCTGAGTCAGAAACATGGGAAACTCTTGAGAGATGGTTCTAGCTAGGGGCTCATCGTGACTTCTGCTGAGATGGCCTCTGACGCTGCTGCCTATTGAGGCACTGACAGGAGCCGAAGAATCTAATTCCGTGATGACTTTCTTGTAGGGTTGGAGAGAACAGGTTCCCATTCCTCACTGTGTCTGTCCTCCTGTGTGGCCGCTGAGGGCCCTGCTAGGAGGACAGCTGGATCAGACCCAGTGACTTGACCCTGGGACTGTTGTGCTGGCTATTTACAACATTCAGCTCTTTCTACCTTTGCTAGAGTAGACTTAGAAGCCCTGGATAATCTTTGTTTTCTTATCTTTCGTCATCCAAGACCCGAGGAGTCTTGTAGGCTGAAACTCTGATAAGATTAGCCCTATTCTACTCTTTTGATTTATTCTTGAAGAATGTAAAAATTTCTTGTTGCTAAGATAATCTTGAAATTTATTGTCCAAACCAAGGCAGTTTTGAGAAATAAATGGCTTACTATTAGCAATTAAGCGTGAACCAAAGACATCAATTATTTGGTGTGGAGGAGCCCAGGAATTATAGTCATCCTTTGGCTTAATAATTAAGAATTAGAACATTATTTTGTCTGTTGCACGTAATGCTGGCAATAGTTCTCTCGGAATTTTCTATCTTACTGTCAATATCAATATTCTTTCTGCTCCATCAAGCGACATTGTTTTGCATTTCCCAGACATGCCTAGCATTTAACATCTTCTTGCTTTTGGATATGCTTTTTCCATTTTGCAAGTGGGATGCTCTCTCACTCTCTACATCCTATGGACTCCAAGCTGCTCTTGGAAGGTGCAAGAGCTGTCTCCTCCCGGCACTTGGGGATCTTGGTGCCTCCACAGTCGCTTTTATCTTTTTCACCTGTCTTCACATCTCCCTACTTCTTCACAGCCCCACCCCCACTTTCTTCTTTTCCTTATTTTTCTCCAAATCTCTTCTTCCTTCCTTTTTCCTCTTTTCTCCTTTCCATCTCCTCCTTTTGCTCTTACTTCTCCTTTTTTTCTTCCCTGTCCTCCTCTTCTTTCTTTTTCATGTTGGAGACCAGATCCACCATGAAGCTACAGCTCAGCCTCCAGTAGCTCCCGCACACTTTTTATGTGCTAAGTATGACCTACATATATTCGTGATTTGGGAATAAATCTATTTTGTAGTTACTTGTGTACCTATTTCTTGCCTGCTCCAACAGAACATCACAAACAGAGTAATTTATAAATACTACAAATGTATTTCTGATGTTTCCAGGGGCTAGGAATGCCAAGTTCAAGGCACTGTTAGGTTTTGTGTCTGGCAAAAGCCTGACTTGTTCTTCTTTTTTTTTTTAAAAAAAAAAAGATGGGATCTCACTTTGTAGTTCAGGCTGGCCCTGAGCTCACTGTGTAGTCCAGGCCAGCCTCGAACTCACAGCAACTCTCCTGCCCCTGCTTCCTGAGTGCTAGGATTACAGGTATGAGACACCATGCCCAGCATTGTGGTATGTGATACTGATTGCCGGTAAACGTGAGTCACCACGCCTGACACTGTGGTATGTGGTTACCAAGGATTCAACTTGGGACCTTGTGTTTGCCAGGCAGATGCCAGAAACACTGAGCTAAATCCCTGGCCCCGACTTGTTCTTACAAGGTGGTGCTCTAAACACTGTGAGGCTACTACCTCACATGGCTGAAACATGGATGGCACCAGTGCTGCCCATAGGAGGTTTTCTACATTAACCACTTTTCAAAGCTCTCATCTCAGTACTACTGCCAACAGCAATTAAATTTCAATAGCAATTTGAAGGGAACAAACAGACCATAGCACCCACGTCCGAGTCTATAACCCTTTCAACATAGCAGGGAATTATACTCAGCAAGAAGCTCAGCCAGTTTAGTGTGAAGCATCGAATGTTGTAGGTCTTTAATAACTGTAGTTTAATGAAATCAAACAGATTTGGGAAAAGAAAATCTCTGTAAAGTTATTGTTCATTTTCATAATAAAGAAGAAACAGCTCAAAGGAGTTTTGTTTTGTTTCAAGATCTTTGGGTCTTACTTTGTAGTTCAAGTGGGCCACTAATTCACTATGTAGCCCGGGCTGGCTGGCCTTGAACTCACACTGATCCTCCTGCTTCTGCCTCCTGAGTGCGGGGATACAGGTGTGCATCACTATGCCCAGCTAGTGCTTTTTTAACCAGTTGAAATCCAAAATTAAACACTGCAATTTTGGAAATACATGGAGATAAATGGCAGACTTTTCTTAGAAGAGTAAGAGAGAAACAGATTCTCTTATCCCTTTTAGATTTTTTTGTGTGCTCTTTGGCTAGTTCTAGAAAGTAAAGTAATACAAGACCTGATTAAATAGAAAAACAAAAATTTGATTAACTTTGGTGGTATGTGGAGATCCTCAAATCAAGTGAAATCCAAAGAAATGAGCAAAGCATGATATTTTCATGTTTTTTAGATAATGACCAATAAATTTGTGAAGGAATTCTTACCAGGTTGGGTCTGTGAGGTCCCAAGGCTTAAATAAGGAATCTATCCCACACTTTTAAAATAAGTTTGCAGCTTCAGTGATTCCTGTCCCAGAAAGAAATAATTTTTAAGACCCTACTGTGGAAGAGACGTGAAGAGGGATTATTGGTATGCACTCAAAGAATGGAGTGCGGGTGCTCAGAGAAGTCTTCAAGGTGGGTGATCCAGATGTGTGTTTTCACTGTATCCTCAGGTAACAGTGCAAGCCATCTACATGTGTTTGAGGTTGAGGTATGCTGCTCACACAAACTGTGATGGAAGTGTAATTTCCAGGTGAAAAGGACAAGTCCAGTGCCCAGATTTACAGACTTATAACAAGACCTTCAGGAGTAACTCAAGTGAGTTTCCTGGAAGAGCAAAAAGCATGTCTTGAAGCTACAATTTTTCTTCAAAATACAACCTTGAAAGTTCAATTTCCTTGTCTCTTTTCTACCTAATTTCTACTTCTTTTATCCTCCCTCAGAATGACAGTACAAGTGGATGTCTGTATGAAGGTAGCAAAGTCTAGAGTTGTTACTAAGTATATCTTAGTAGATGCTTACGAAAGATAAAGGTTGTGTCAAAGTGTCTGTTTACTCAGGTTCACTACAGTCCTCACGACCAGTGCCATTCTTGAGCCTTGGTATACGATGGGCATCCTCGAGGACTAATTAAGCCCTTGGGGTGGTTCCAGTGGCTGGCTGTGGACTTCCGTGCTCACCTGTGAGCCCTGGGTGGGGATGACCTCAGGGGAGGCCTGTGTCTCCTCTGTCTAGAATCCACCTGTCCAATAGGGCCTCCCATTGAGAATGTTTTCGGGTTCTGACAAACTGTTAAGAAAATGAAAGGAAGGATCAGAAAGAAAAGGCAGATGGAAGTTCAGACTGTATGAACTCTATTTCTTCAGCTGGTTTCAGCTGCTGTTTCTTGGTAGTAATTATTTGGCCACTGTTTGGAATAATGAGGCCGGTGACGAGTGTACCTCACTGTGGCGGAAGGAGCTTCTGTCTTCCTCCTTGTCATTCCTGCGTCCCCTTCCTTGGGAAAGTCTGCTGGCTGGTTGGCTGTCTTGTTCATCCTAATTTGCTGTTTTGTAGAAATGTCCTTTGCATCTTGCTCTGCTGAGACAAACCCAGCGATACGTGTTTGTCCTTGCCCCAGAGGGTGTTGTTCATGGTCTGCAGGGATATTTTGTGCCGGGGGTAGGAATTTGGCTCCAGATTCTGAGCATTTTTCTCTCCTTTAAGCAAAGAAGAAAAAACAGAAACTTTGCTCCTAATCTGGCATGAGGCTGATAATGATAAGCAATGTCTGTTGAGTATTTTGTTAAAGGCAAGATCTTTTTACGCCTTCTCCAATGATTTCAAACCAATCAAACCAGATATGACAGGCAAAAAAAAAGATAGGTACTATTTTGCCTTTAACTCGGCTTCACTGAGGCCTAACTTCTGTGTATAAACCCAGCTGGATGAGTTGAACCAGTGTGCACATGAACCTCATCCAATCAATACACAGACTGTTTCAATACCCTATAAAGTTATCTTGGGCTCTCTTTATCCAGCTGAAAACAGAAATCAAGAAAACCTGACCACGGGCAATCACTGGTCTAGATCAGTCATAACCGAGTAGCTTTGTCTACTTTCGGATTTTTTATGCACAGACACAGGGGTGTACTTTCATGTATGGCCTCTCACCCTCACATACATAATAGAACTGAAACTCATCCAGGTTGTGGCACATAATAGTAGCACATTTTTTTGGGGGGGGGACTAGTCCATTGTTAGAAGAAATCATAAGTTTATCTATTAACCAGCAGGTGGACTTTGGAATTTCTTTTCAAGACCTTGGCTATTGTAAGACAAGCTGCTATGAACATTCAAGTGCAAATCTTTGCATGAACATAACATCATTCTTTTAGGGAAACCACTTAGAAGTGAATTTGCTTAGTAAACCAGTAAATATATATTTTAGAAACTTATAGTTTTCCAAAGTGTTTGCATGATTCTACAGCCCCATTAATGCTGAACATGTCCTTGTTGGCATTTAATATTTCACATTTTTACATTCTAACAATTTTAGCAGGTAGGTGAAAGTATCTCATTGTGACCTAATTTATATTTTCCTGATGATTAATATCAATAGGCTTCTTTTCATGTATTTATTAGCCATTTGTATATTTTCTTTATTTTTATTTGGCTATCTCTTTTTTTTGAAACAGGATCTGTAGTTCAGGCTAGCCTTAAGCTTACTACAAAGCCCAGGGTGGTTTTGAACTTGCAGCAATACTCTTGATTCAGCTTCCTTAGTCTTGTGATTACAGGAATGTGCCACCATATCTGACTAGATAGATTTTTTTAAAGATGCTTTTATTGAGATATGACTGGCAAACAAAAGTTGTATGTGTCCGATCTATATAATGGTGAGCTTAGAGATATATACACCCTCATGATATAAACCTGTCCATTATCTCCAAAATATTTTCCCCTGCTTTGTGTGTGTGTGATTAGAAAAATGTTAAATATTCAATACAGTATCGTGAACTATAAGCATTATCATATATGATATTGTGAATGTCTAGGATTTATTCACATTATAAAACCAAAACTTTATACTCTTTGACTGACACTTTTCACTTCTCCCTGGCAATCATAACCCCTGGCAACCATAACTATTCTACTCTCTGTTATTACGAGTTCAATATTTTAAGATTCCATGTATAAGTGAGATTATGCAGCAGTCATCTTTCTGTGCCTGGCTTATTTCAACTAACATAATGTTCCTGCAGGCTCATCCATGTACTGGATTTCTTCTCTTTTTTAGAGCTGAAATATCCCTTGTAGGTACATAAGCCACATTTTCTTTATCCATTTATCCACTAATGGACACTTAGGTTGCCTCCATGTCTTTGCTGTGGGAATAACACCACAATAAACATGGAAGCGCAGGTATCTCAAGAACTTCATTTCACTTCCTTTTAATAAATATTCAGAAGTAGGATTGATGAATAAATTAGTGGTTTTAGTTTTAATTTTTTCAGTAACTTATGTTCATCAGCTTTATATTACTGTGACAAAATACCAGAGGTAATCCAGTTAAAAGAGGAAAGGTTAGGGGCCGGGGATATAGCTCAGAGGTTCTGGTGCCTGTCTTGCAAGCACAAGGACCCGGGTTCAATCCCCGGTAACCACATAACAATACTGGGTGTGGAGACTCACCCCAGCGGCAACCAATACCACATACCACAGTGCCGGGCGTGGTGGCTCACACCTGTAATCCCAGCACTCGGGAGGCAGAGGCAGGAGGATTGCTGTGATGTGAGTTTGAGGCTGAGCTCAGGGCCAGCCTGAACCACAAACCGAGACCCTGTCTCAAAAAAAAAAAAAAAAGAGGAAAGGTTATTTTGGCTCACAGTCTCTGAGGATTCAGTTCATGGTGTTTTGGCTCTGTGTGTATGGCTCTGTGGTGAGGCTGTGCCTTGTGGAGGAACCGTGTGCCCTCACCCATGGCAGCCAGAGACAGAGAAGGGCCTAGATCGTAATATCCCTTTGGGACCACATCTCGGTGACCTGACTTCCTTCCATGGGGCCCCGCTTCCTAAAGTGTGTTACTGATGGTGACCACAGATGGTGACCATGCATGCGTAATGCATACGTTTTGGGGGACTCTTCTCCAAACCACGGCGCCTCCACGCTGTTTTCTAGAGCAGCAGCAACGACTAACATTCCTGCCAGTTGCATGCAAAAGCTCCTTTTTGCCCATATCTTCATCAACACACAGTGGTTTTGATTTGAACTTTCCCAGTGATTAGTGATGCTGAGCACCTTTTCATATAACCATTGGCCATTTGGATGTATTCTTTGGAGAAATGCCTACTCAAGTCCCACTTTTAATTGGACTATCTAATTTTTGCCATTGAGTTGTAGGAATTCCTTATGTATTTTGAGTATTAGCCCTTTATCACACACATGGTGTCTAATTCATCCTCGGTGCTATGATAGAACAGCGTAAACCAATTGACTTATAAAAATAGACATTTGTTTCTCACAGTTCCAGAGGCCGGGAGTCTAAAATCAAAGGGTTGACAAATCTGATGTCTGTTCAGGGCTCACTTCTTGGTTCACAGAGGCCTTCCTCTCACTGTCTCACAGGGCAGAAGTGGTAAGGGAGCTCGCTGGGGTTGCTGAAAACACTAATCATTTCTGTGAGGGCCAACTCCACAACCTAATCACCTTCCCAAAGCCCTGCTCCTTCTTTCTTACTTCTTAACATCAGTTCTTGTCAGGATGTCCACTTGTGAATTATGGAAGACATATAAACATTCAGTATATGACATCTAGTTTGTATACATTTTCTCACATTCCGTCTGTTGCTTTTTCATTTCACTGACAGCCCTGTTGGCTGTTGAGAAGGCTATTATTACTCTTATTTTCTAGACAAGAAGCCAGAGACATAAAGAAGTAAAACCACTGCCCCAAAATTACTAGACTCAAAAGTCTGAAAACAGACCCCCCCAGATTGAACTTATTGAACACAATAACTATCCTATGAAGTGGGTTCTCATTCTCATTTTATAGATTAAAAAATGAAGGTACAATGAGGTTAAGCAATTTTCTCACTGTCTCACATATACAAAGGAAATGCTTTAACAATAACTGAAAGGTGGCTGACAGGTATAGCCCCTAGTGGCACAAGAGTCTCCTATTTTTCTCTCCCAAGAAGTTAAAAGAGCAGAAATCACTTGGCCATCCTGCTGGAGGAGCCTGGGCCTCCTCACAGGAAATGTCTGTCCTCTCCTCTCAGGCCCCCATTCTCCCGGTGGGTGCGGGGTGTCTCCTGCAGGGATCGCTCACCCTGATGGCCTCTCTCTCACAACCTGGCCCCCTAATGGATGGAAATAGTAAGCAGTGTCCTGAGATGTCCTCCACCTGACCTGCTACTCCAAGAGCAGGGTAGCCATGAATCTGGTGGGTTACCCTGAGAACAATTTAGGGGAAGGGGCTGCGTGTGGGGGTGCGCACCTGTAATCCCAGCTAGTCAGGAGGCTGGGGCAGGAGGATTAAAAATTCAAGGCCAGTCTGGGAAACTTAGCAAGGTCATGCCTCACAATAAAATTTAAAAAGGTAGGAGGTAGAGCTTGATGGCAGAGTGCTTGTCTGTCACGCTCCAGGCCCTGGGTTAAATCCTCAGTACTGCAAAAGGAAAAGAAGATAGGGCTGGGGAGTTAGCT
>PVIR01040442.1:0-13352 GCA_004026965.1 Petromus typicus | reverse complement strand
ATCTTGGGTTGGGACTTCTGAAACTGAGTCATAACTTTCTCTGTATAACTTAGTTACTTCATGCATTTGAATTTAGTGATCCTCAGCTGACTACTTTTCTCTGGTATGAGAAAATGAAGATGTAAATGAGTCCTAGCATTGTATGTTATATATTGTGAAATAGAAAATGCTCAATGTAAAATAAGGTGAAAGGGGACAACGTTGAAATTGTAACAAAAAAGTAAGGAAACAAATTTTATGTATATGAGGGGGTGGGAGGGTGGGTAGGGCTGTGGGAAAAATGAGAATTAAGTTGTGTCTTATACTGGTACAAATCCCCATTATGGAGTGCAATCATGATGTGTATATTTAATGTACCAATAAAGATTTTAAAAAAAAATAAAGAAAGTCAAAGACACAACCACAAAAAAACAAAAAAACAAAAAAAACAAAGTGTTTCATTTTTATCTTGTTACATTTACTGGTTTTAGTAAATGTCACATGTAATGACATGACAAACTCTATCAATATTTTAAAAGTAGCAAACACTATTATTGTTACCACTAGTGCAACTTTGAGGATAAAATATATCAGTCTTTGAGTATGCTAATTGAACATGACTTCCAGAGTCTCTGAGGACTAGGTCAGTTAGTTACCCAGAGTCACTATCATACTAAAAAAGATGAAGCATTTTCCTTCCTCTGCAAAACCTTTGTTGTCTCCCCACTTATATAAGGAGAGAATGTTAAGAAGCAAACAAGAAATTACTGTTAGAAGATTTTAATGTCTCCAAAAGACTAAAAACAATAAAGTTCTGGCACCCAATAGTACTTAATATTCTTGACAATGAATGATGACAAAAGAACACATATATAATTCCATGTATCCTTGCAGGCTTTTAGATAGAAAACCCAGTAATATTCTGAAATTGAAATTATGATATAATTTTCTTTAACTGTGAATATTGACCAAAATTAATTTGGAAGAACCTCTTTTTCTACATACCAATTACCCTTTTGAATGTAACATTGCCTACTATTTTGTCTTGACTTTTGGGGCTGAATTCCTCCTATTTTAGATGTAGCATAATAATAAAGATAAATAACAGATTTCTCAGAAAATTACATTACTTTCCAGATAACTAGAATAAATATCCTACATTTGGTATATGCATATTCATATATAACATTTAATAGAGTAGTCATTTTTTTGTGCTGTAAGGTCTTATGTAGTCTTCATCAGTATTTGGAGAAAATGCACATTCTTTGCTTGGGAAATAAATAATCTCTCACTAACCTTTAGAACACATCCCTACATCAGGGTAATTTTAACTGAATTTTCTTTCAGTGTTGTTGGATAATATAAACATGTCTTCAGGTTAAGTACAAATAGTCACAGAGCAGACAATATATTGAGAAACAGAAATCAGAAACAACATCAAAGATGCCTGAGTCCAGCAAAGGATTCCATAAGAACTACTTGAAAATGCTTTGATATTTCCTTATTTATATGTAAGAAAAACACATTGTGCAAACTTTTTGACTTTCATTAGTGCTTGTTTGCCGAATACAATGATTACATTAACTATAGAGAAATAGAACATGTGCATAACACATTTTAGTGTTTCCACCTTCCCTCTGTCCCCTTTTATTTTTTCAGTATTAGATTCATTTATTTTCTTATAAGACTTTATACATTTAATTATCATATGTACAAGTAAAAAACCAGAATGGGCTAAAGAACATATAAAACATGTAAGACAGTTTTACTAAGTAAAGGCATACTTTTGAATACATTCTATGTCCTGCATTACAATACTTTTTCCTTCTCTCTTTTTTCCTATTTCTGTGTTTTAGTTCACGCTTTATATATAAAATATTTTAATTTCTTCCCAATGAGAAATTACTGTTACTATTATTACGGTTGCCGTACTATGTAGCTGGCTTATAAATGAGAATTCATCATTCCATGTAGCCCGTTTTTCACTTCTTTAGTGATCATAATGAATATTTTTTCATTGGCGGGTAATGACAATCCAGGAAACATGGAAGAGAGAATTAACAACACACCTAGATATTCTCCATTAATTGGTTCCAGCAGCTGTGACAAGTGGGGAAAGCAATGACTACCAACTACACTGTCCTGGTTGGAAACGGTAGTGAATCATGAGGCAACTGACACTGACGAGTTCTATCTGGGGCGTCAACTACCAAATTGTCAAGTTTCAAAACAGTTGAATACCAAATTTGTCTTTGGTTATATGTTCATTGAGTTACGCAGCATTGCAAGTTACTAATTATGCCATTTTGTTAGTTCACATGATCATTACAGGATAAACAAATGAGCATATATACAATAACTAACAACAAATCCTGACTTTGAAATATAGAGTGTATTTTATAGTTTGACAGTTCCATGGACAAATGGAAGATTAGTTTATTGGTCAAGGATCCCTTACAAATAGATGGAAGCAAAGATTTACTACAAGTACTTTACTGGACCCCAAGGTAGCAAGCAGAAGGAATACAAGTCATGTAGGACAGGAAAAGAGTGCAGGTTCCAAGGGCACCATGCCAGTCTCATTTTCAGCAGATACTGCATAACAACAAATGTCCAGTCAGCACATCCACACTGCTTTTTGTGTTGCCTTAGCATGGAGGCAGCAAACTTCTGCTATGGCAGTTTATGAGAGAAAGTGGGGGGAAGAGTTAGGATACAGCAAATAAAGCTGTTCAGCCTTAGATGTAGAGCTCTGAAGCCAAGAAAAGCAGCCCAGCATCTGACTCAGATGTCACATTAGCTTTAGCGGCTCACATCCTACATCCGGGTCCTCTCGGTGTGGATTCTGCTTTTGCTCTGTGGGTTGTATGTGGTCTTTGGATGCATCCATAGTGAAATCACAACTTGACTGCTACAGTAATTGAGGTTGAATAATTCTTTATCCGTGTGCTGTCTTGTGTACAACCTGGCAGCTTTAGCAGAATATTTGTACCCTGTCCATTAGATGGTAAAACTTCCTCTTGACCTATTTGTGCCAGTATCTTTATGGATCACCACATTTTTTATAGATGACAATATTTCACTGACTTCTACAATCCAGATACTCAGTAGAATTTGCTTGTTCGGCCTTCCAATTCTTCTAATCTGTAATTAAAAAAAGATAAAGAAATCTAAGAACTGATGTACATATCAGTCCCTGAGGGCACAGACAAACAGAACAAAATGGTCATCAATGGGTGTGGTTTTCAAAGTATTGCATTTCCTTTTTTTCCCTTTTCTCCAAGCATCCATTTCAACTAGTTGGTTCATTCATCTTAAAGGAACTCAAGTAATAGGTAAAGGCAGAGGCTTTTCTTGTTGTTGAATTTTCCTCTTCAAGCACCACACAGTCTTAGCTAGCTCAGCCCACCCCAGAGCCACCCTCTGTCTTGTGTGAAGACAAGGCATACTTATCTTAATCTTGTCATAAACTCCTAATCACACTGGCTAGTTAGGAACTCTGGCTTCTTCATTTAGGGCTCTTGTGACTTCAGAGGAAACACTCACCATAAATAACAATATCTATTTTCTAGAACTGAATCAGAACCACAGAAAAAAATGACTTGCTTGACAGACTCTGCTGGCCAGGATACCTGGCTTGTCTTGACTTAAATAGTGAATGTGTTCTACCAACACTGCACATGCTTTTATTGTGATCTCTTGTATGAGCCTCTCTCCATAAAACTTCTTCACTCACAAGACATACTTTTGTTTCATATGAGAATTAAGTCATTGGAAAATGCACTCAGCAATACATTATGATCAGAACCAATGCACTTTTTAAATGTGTGAGGCTATTGTCTTTTTTCACTTTCTAAATTTTAAAGAAGACTTTAATGCTATTCTTCACATTTGGTCCTTTTATTCTTCTTTTAATATAATTAGCAACTCTGATTTAAAGTTTGTGTTGTGGTTTTGAGAGCATGCTCAATTTGATTCAAAATCCTAATGACTCATAAGGGAAAATGTTTTCAATATTAATTCAAAAATAGATATTATAAAGATGTGTCATGGGGCAGACATTGTTCAGACTTCCAGACAGAGGAAATAAGATTGGAGTCCTCAGTTGCAACTGAATACCTGACTTGTTTCCTTGACTTTGTCTTATTGCTTTTTCCTCATTCAGATATTTTTGTAAAAACATAAAAACACATTGACTTGTAGATTCCACGTACGTAAGAATTTCCAACATACACTTGGAGTTTGCTTGGTATTGCCCAGAGATTTTTTTTTTTCATTCTAACTTCTAAACTATTCTGATCAGGGGAGTCTCTTTGAATTCTTTCATATATACTGAGTTTATTTCATCACTTTCCTCTTCCACTATTATATATTCTTCCTGGAATTCTATTTACTGTCTTTTTTGATAATATAAGTTCTACATAGTATTTATAAACACCATCTTCAATACTCACTTCAGGAAAGGATGTTCTGCCTTTGTAGGTGGCCCTGTAGAATATTGGGTTTCACTCTGTTTAACATTTAATCTTTCTTGAATTACTCTATGCCTTAGTGCTGCTATCTGAGCTACATGATTAACTTGATAAAGGATGGGGTCTGATGGCTGATGTTTTTTTTGTTCCCAGGTACCTAGACTATGATTTCTGCTCTATAGATTCCTACTGGGTGAGTATTTGATCTTCCTAGAGTTCAGAGATACTGATTTAGTCAAAAAAGAAGTTATTGTAGAAGAAATTTTCAATATGAGAGTACTCTCAGGGTTTATAAGGATCCTAAAGCACATAGTATGCTTTCTAATTTTAAGAAATATTCTTTCTGATCAATGTTTAGACTCCTGTTTTTTGTCCTTCAGCAGGCTAATCAACACAGAACCACTCTTGGGTAGAGCTCTTGCTATTGTCTTGGCAGCATCTCCTCCTCCAGCTAAGCCAGCAGTTACGTCACATATTCCAGAACTGTGTGACTCATTCCTATCTATGCTCCTTGTTGCTGGGACACATTCCCAAAAGTAATAAACAAATGCTGTATTAGACACATGCATATGTGTAGGGTGATTCTTTAACCCCGTATAAATGATCAATTTTTGAAGGATTGGACTGAGACAGATTTACAATCCTCTAGGATTGGTCCTAGCATAAAAAATACATTATTTTTATTTTCCCATCAATAAGAATCACACCTGGTTTTTCATAATATTCTCAGAAAGTGATAGGAAATGGCAGTGGCAGTTAAGAATCGGTGTTAGTACAGTTTCAGTTTTCACTTCTGGTCTTCTTTCATAGCTGTCGGAAGCATTTTGACTTCCAGACCAAATTCAGCTTCCTCTCACATCTATTTTGTACAACGTGAGAAAAAGACATCTGTGCTGATCAGATTCTGTCTCTGATGGGCAATTTGTAAGCTTGCTGTTAGAGTTTGCTCTGCTGTTAGAGTTTATCTTTTATCTAGTAAAATATGCGGGCTGATGTAGACATAAGGTAAGTATGGTTGTCATGCAAATGTTTAGACACTGAAATAATTTTTAGAGCATTTTAAAACTAAATACGTTCACTTTTCAAAAAGTTCCAAATTATTGTGCTTACTTCAGGAATATATTAGTGAGGTAATTTCCAAGTGATCCTCAAGAACAATACCTCATTATTGACACGGGGAACAAGTGAAGCCAGTTTCTATGGGCTTATTACAGGGCTTTTTGGAGCACCAACATCAAACTTCTTAATGATTTCCTCTTTCTCATTTTAATGTAAATAGAAAATCTTCAGTTGCACATTCAAAAAAATGAGGAATGTGGAAGACAGGAGGAGTTGCGCTTGCAGCTGCGGAAAGCTAGAATTTAACTCCATCTAGGAAGGTACAAAGAAACTGAAACCCCAGTAGCAGCAGGATTCACATAAGCACTCTCCTAGCAGGGCAGTGTCTTAAATTGAAAGTGTTCTCAGGTCATTGCAGTTAATGAGTCTTATTTACAGGAAGTAATTTAAGGACCGACTTAGCTTCCGCGTCATGTAGAGATATGCTATGACCGACAGGAGTAAGAAATAAGATCTTTTTGGTCTATAATAGAAATCAGAGTTAGAATGTATGTCCTATGAACTTATCAAAGGAGCTGGTAGGTGAGTAATTATTTTTTTCCTCAGGGAACAAGCAGAATATGCACCAGGAAAACCTATTCAGAAAGAAAAGTAATATATTTGGATGCCTATTGTTACTTAAACGGGATGTGTTAGGTGTGCCAAAAAGGCAGTTTGCCTATGACAAGAAATAACTGCTTGAAATGGGGAAAGGCTTTAACTATCTGAGTATTCATCTGAGACACAAGGGAGATTGTGAGGTACAGTTACAATGATCTTAAATAAAGTCACTTTTTCTTTTCTAAAAGTCTGTTTTAATGTAAATTGCTCTGTTAAAGTCAGAGCTTTACTTAGTTGCAATTCTTTAGTCCTACCCTTTCAGCAATAATATCACTTCAAGTAGCATTTTCATTTGTCTACTCTGCATTATACTGAGAATTTTTCAACCACAAAGATTTTGTTTCTGCAATGATGTTGAAAGATAGTCAACAAAATGTGGATTAATGAAAGGACTATATTTTTAAAAAGAGAAGGCTGTATTCCTGAAAGTTTAAACAGAATTTCTAGCTACTGCTTCATTGCATCATATGAACTCACACTGAATAGAGTGCCTCTAGACGAAGAAACTCATCATTCCGAGGGTGCACAGATGCCAACTTCCTGTGCCTGTAAAAGCCCAGCAAAGTTTGTGGCTCATTAAATCATGTAATTACTTCTATCACTTTGTAGTGCTTTTAGCTTCCCCTTTCTAATTCATGACCTCTTTTATTATATTTTGCATTGTATCTAATATATCATATTATATTTTTCAGAAGAACTTTGAGAAGGGTCACATTGAATGACTTTAAAAATCCTTTCTAAATTAAACTAGTGAGATTAAATGATAACAGCAAGAGAAAGAACTGTGATGAGATGAAAAAGTGAGATTTGATTAGAAAAAGGCATTAAACATCTGAGAAATAGGAGAAGTTTAAACATGTAAGGAATGATTAAAGAAGTAGATTAATTTTACTTCTGAATGGATCAAAGATGCCACAGAATTCCTAAGAGTTAAGAACAATGGTAAAAGAGGAACAGGACAGATATTGAAAAGAATCAAGATTTTCAGGTTAATTTGTAAATTCTGCCCCAGATAGTGGAACCTGAGTTGCACTGTTGTTCTTAAGTGTTTGAAAATGTTTCCAATTGCTGTTTTAAACTCAACTATGTATATATCTATGCATATGTCATGCAGTCTAACAATCTGTTAAGTAATTACTTGGCATCCAGCATGTGCAAAGAATTCTGACTTTCTGTACTGCTAAATAAAGTCAAATGATTCCCTTATAATTCCACATTTTCTCAATAGCTTTGTTTTAGATTTTCTCATTTCAAATTCCTACTGTGAAGGATGTGGCACACTTAGTATGTGTGTTACTTAGCAATATGTCAAGAATAAAAAATTAGACAATAACACCTACAATCCTAAAGAAATTTGCAAACATATCAGAGATAACAAAAAACACACAGTGAGTTTGAGTACCATTTTGATACAAAGTTATATTTATTGAAATAATTCCCAAAATAGCAAATCCTAACAATCAACCCACCAGTTTATACAAAGTACTTCTGTTACATCAAAAATCTGCTGTAATATTCTAGAGAAGCAGACAGTAAGATTAAAGTAAATTTTTTAAGTGCAAAAACCAGCCATATGAGAATGGAGCAATGTCTTGAAAAGGAAACCTCAAAACCTTTTTGCAAGATGGTCAGTGATACATATTAATGAACATAGGAGTAAGTGTAGGCAGAAAAGAGTGAATAAGAAGGTTTGTAATGACATAACCAACACTTCTTAGTTTGATAATGTGAAACCATAGAAAGCTGGAGGATGAGTGTCTAGGACAACTGGTTCTCAGCAAATATCAATAGCATTATTTTAGCCTCAAGTAGGAAAAATACAGAGAGTTGTCCATGGTTCAGATGAATGTAGCAGGAGTTGCACATTAAAGTTGCTTTACGTGGACAAATATGAAATCTAGAATATTCACAGAAATCCAAGCAGAAGTACTTGAAGGGATAGAAAGGATTCTATAATTCGATGTTTCCATCTTGGAACTTTGCATTATTGCAGTAAGTCAACTACTATACAAATATCAGTGGGGCAAAAAGGTAGTTCAGATTTCAGCAGTTACTATGTTTAATACCAACAAAGTATTTACATAGAGGAAAGCTAAAAAAAATATTAATTCTTGGAAGAAACTAAAGAAAGATAGGAAGACTTGGAATAGAAATTTGGCCATCATGTTTATGAAGGCATGAGTTGAAGCACCAATGATTGATGTGAGAAGTGAAGAGATAAGGAAGAAATAAGAGAGAAACTGAAAAAAGGAAGTTGATATAGCAGGAGATAGAGAAATGGATAGTCAGGAAGAGAAAATCTACATCAGAAATGTGCTTTTTCATTCACAAAAGAGATAATATGAAAAATCCTAATGAGAGAAAGAGAAAGGCATTACACATTTGGAGCACTGGAGGCAAATGAAGTTCTGTAGCTGTGGCTTGCCTGATGCTGGTTGCTACCTAGAATCTGGTCTTCTTTCTTCAGGCAATAACTTACTCATACCTTTCTGTTGGTTGACACTTGCCGGGGGCATTTGCCCTTTGAACACAGATCTCAAAGACACTTATTGGTATATTCTATGTATACATCATGGTCATCATCAACGCTGAGAATTTGTGTCAGTGTACTTTGCAAAGACACTCGTGAAAGCTGTCTTCCACAACTGTTTCAGAGAATAGCAGGAACAGTGGGATCAGCGTGTTCAAAAGCCAGGGGAGTGTTTTGAGGGAGATTAATGACAAACTATCTTTATTTTTTTAATTCAAATCTTTATTGGTGCACTACATTTAGACATCATAGTCACTTTCATTTTGAGAATTTGTACCAGTATATGATATGATGATGTAATTCTCATTTTTCCCCTTCTCCCACCCACCCTACAACCTCCCACAACCTATATACATAGGCTTTGTTTCCACTTTTTTATTACCATCACATTATTTTTCCCCTCATTACATATCCCTGTACCCCATTTCCTTTTAAATATTTTCTGTTTTATAATATCTACTATATATTCTAGAATTCATTTACATCTTTACATCCTCATCAAGAGAAAAAGATACACTTACACATTTGTGTATATAACAAATTTTTTAAAATTTAAACATTTAGTGTAGATGTTTAATTCTTTTCATAATACACACTTAATACATACTTGCTATCCATGATGTTTATATTAATGTTAAGGAGTAGGTACATGTATGAAATGTCTTGATTCTTTCTTTCCCCTCCCCCATCCACCGAGCTCCTTCCCTCAGTCTTTGAGTCCTCTGTTCCCATTCCTTATTGCTGTTATCATCTCTACTTTTAGTTCATGCTTATGAAAATGTTTGTACTCTCAGTGAGTATTTGGTATACTCTTCTGTCAGGCATTCACCATATGTTTTGATCAGCTCCTGTATGAACTGAAAGTTAGAATTGGCCAAGGAATGACACAGAAGACAACAGTAGAGGACCCCAAAGTCTCCCCAGAGCACCTCGGTCCCTGGTGAAGTTGTTTAACCCAGCAAAGGCAGATACTTCAGATCCTTTGGTACTCTACTTGATGAAGAGTAAATTGGATATATAGGAATCAAGACAAAAATATTACTGTTGAGATGTGCTTGATAAAGAAAGGGAGGAAAATTGTGAGGGTAATCTGTTCTTAAACATGGATAAGTTATGAATATGTTAATACACTTAAAAAGGAAGCCTGGGGGTGGGGGGAAAGCAAACTAATGGCTCACAGAGGCAGAAGGAGCTGAGGAAAGAGAAGGGAAAAGTACTTGTTAAACAAGCATTTGCTAAGGACGAAGATATTACATAGAGTATGAGGGAGCTTATAACCTCCATTCATCTGAGGGTCAACATCACCTCCCAGGATGTCTCTAGAGCTCTGTGTGATAGCCTACAATATCTTCTGCATTCCTAAAGACTCATTTTATTATATGGCAACATCAGAACCAAGCTCTGTGTACATGGCAGTGGTGCCACCTCACTGTGAGTGCAGGGCCTCTGCCTGACTCCTAACAAGCCCGCGGCTGTGAGAGGTGGGCTGGTATGTGAGCTGAAACTCCCCCTGCAGCAGAATACAGTACAAGACCTAACCCAGACTTGGAGAGAACTCAAATGCCTCTTGCAATAACTGATATCTAAGGAGAGATATAAAGATTATGCTGAAATTACTCAGTGACAAAAGTAGGAGAAGAAGGGATTGTTCCAGGGAAAAGAAAAACTGGTGTGAAGGGAAATACAGTACAAAAGTAACTGCAACACCTGTGTAAAGTAACAATCACGACTAAGTGACAAGTAAATAAAATCTGTTCTTCTAAATTTAGCAAGCTCATATAAAATGACTACATAAAGAATATAATCAGATCAGGCATGACAGTTAAATTGAGAGTTCGTTTCTCTGCAAAACGTTAAAAATCAGATTTTAGAAGCAATGAATGCTGTGTATTTACTAAAAGGAAAGGTTATGCAGTATCTGTAAGGTAATTAAATTTTCTCACATCAGTATAGTTACTCCATGATAAAGAATCATTAAATCCTGTATATGTAAATTATTTCTATCCTTTTTCCTTTTCAACATTATATATTTTTGAAGGTATTATTTTAAAATTTGTACCAATTTTGATTAAATTCAACTTTAAAAATACAGATGGAAATACAGTTTTTTCTTCTTCATTGTGTTTCAATAAAATACATTGAAAATCCATTTTCAAGCTAGAATTTCACATTTCATGCAGCACTTGTTATTTCTGTGAAATGTATTTTTAATTGCATTGCTTCATTTTTGCTTTCCAGGCAACATTTCAATATTTTTAATCCTTTCCCCTTTTAACTCTTGGTGCCATGTGTGTGTGTGTGTGTGTGTGTGTGTGTGTGTGTGTGTGTGTGTGTGTGCAGGTGCATGAATGTATATACTCGAATCTTTCAAACAGGGTCATGTTATTTATTTTACTGAAAAAGCAATAACAACTTTGAGGCTAGAGACCCACAGGGTCAGTTTTTTCTAATTTTTCTCATTTCCTCTTGTGGGATGATTCTTAACACTAAAACTGTCTTAACTTAACATTCCATTAACTTTCAGAAGCTAATGCTTGGCCTCCCCTGCAATGACATGGTAATCTGGGCTTAAATTAAAATTTTGCATATCCTGTTGAAAAATTTTGCTTTGTAGAAGATAACCTGAAGGAATAAAACAGTAATGGATCATAAATATGTGCAAATGTGTTTATTGCAAAACACCTTACAAATGGCAGAAAATGAGACAACAGAAATGTTTACTGTGGAATGGGTGAAAAGTGCGCTTGATCTTTGTGGTGTAACTAACACACCTTGCTAATACGTCCTGGTGAAACTCATTATCATCAGCAAAGAAGGATCTGCATGTTCCACTGAGGTAAGAGCAGCCCAGAAAGCCATTATCAGATTCTGTTTTCACTGCAATAGCCAACCCAACACGCCCATGAGCTAACTGAGGTATGCACACTGTGGGTGAGCCTGTGAGCCAGCTTCAGATGGAGTCAGCGAGATTACAGTCAGCTCACAGAGTCATAACTGTCACTCTCAGGGTCAGCAGAGTGCACTGGGGCAGGGAAGAGTCACAAAATGGAAAGCACTTGGTCAGACACCATTTCTGGAATGGACAGATTACAGTAAAATAGCACAAACAAATACAGGGGGCCATAATCAAATTTAACTTGATTTTGAACATAAAAGCCACCCTAGAAACTTGCTATCCCATCGAAGCACACAGGAAAAATGCTTTCGTGTTTCCAAAAGTATCAAAGATTGCAGACTACATAGTGGTTCTACAAATCGTATAAATGTACTCTGTGCAAATGCAATTGTTTTGATTAAATTTTCTTCCTTCAACTCAAACTGATGAATATAGAGTCATAACCCCAAACCAGGCCATGAACTTGGGTCTAGACCCCCTAGATGGTGCAACCCTTAATGTCCCCAAGAGCAGATTCATAAGTAAAGAGGCTAATGCGAATGTCAATAACTTACATTCCAAACTACCAAGCTTGTCATATCCTCCACTTGTGTTTTTATTATTTCATGTCTAAAATTTAGTTAGTGTCTTTATTTCTCTTAATTTCAACCTTAATACTTTTAAAAATACATGACTCCTTGATTTTAAGAGATTATTTGACCCAATGAATAGAATGGAGGAAATAAGCAGAGTTATTAAGGCCACACTAAAATGCGTGATAAAGCTTTCACATCTTATCTGTTAATTAAATGTTTTTATTCCTTATGCTTATCTAACCCAGAGAAAGAATCAGGATTAGAGGACAGTGTGTTACAGAATTAAAAGGGGAGAGCAACAACCAGAGTCTTTAGCAAATGAATTTAATAGATGCCTACAGAGTATTTCACCCCACAAAGTCAGAATATACATTCTTCTCAGCTGCTCATGGATCATTCTCCAAAATAGACCATGTGCTCATTCATAGAACAGGTTTAAGCAAATATAAAGGGATTGAAGTTATCCCTTGTATACTGTAGGACCACAGTGCCCTGAAATTGGAGCTGAATAGCAAAGGAAAGCCCAGGATCTTCACAAACACATGGAAACTGAGCAACATTCTGATGACCAACCAATGGGTCACAGAAGAAATTAGAGAAGAAATTGAGCAGTTCTTACAACTAAACGATAACCCCAGTACAATATATAGAAATTTATGGGACACAATGAAAGCAGTTCTATGAGGAAAATTCATAGCAGTGAAAGCCTACATCCAGAAAATGGAGCAAGCTCAAATAAACAACTTAATGCTACACCTCAAGCAACTAGAAAGAGAGGAGCAAAACAAACCCAAAGCTCACACTAGGCAAGAAATTATAAATATCAGGGCAGAAATTAATGCAATAGAAACCAAGAGAACAGTTCAAAAAATCAATGAATCCAAAAGTTGGTTCTTTGAGAGGATAAACAAAATTGATAGACCCTTAGCCAACCTCATTAAACAAAGGAAGGAAAAGGCTCATATCTATGCTATTAGGAATGAGAATGGAGAAATTACTACCGACCCAGAGGAAGTTCAGAGGATAATAAACACCTACTTTGAAAATTTATACTTCAATAAAATGGAAAATGTAGAAGAAATGGATAGATTTCTAGACACATATAAACTCCCAAAGCTGAATAAAGAAGATATAGAAATGTTAAATGCCCCAATAACAATCTGTGAAATTGAAAATGTAAT
>PVIR01040441.1:0-13357 GCA_004026965.1 Petromus typicus | reverse complement strand
TGGCTTGAAGTCTATTTTGTCTGCAAATAAAATCTCCACTCCTGCTTTCTTGCTGTTTCCAGTCACATGTAGTATTGTTTTCCACCCCTTTACTTTTAGTCCATGGATTTCTTTCTGAATTAGGTCTGTTTCTTGTATACAGCAGATTGTAGGATCTTGGTTTTTGATCCACTCTGCCAGTCTGCATCTCTTAACTGGCACGTTGAGTCCATTGACATTAATCGTTATGACTGATATAGGTAAATTTAGTGCTGCCATGTTTTCCTGGTCTTGGCTGTGTTATTGTACTTCTGCCCTTTCCCCATCAGTTTCTTGTTCAGTCCCATGGGTTGACTTGGTTAGGTCTCATGGATTTGTAACTTTCCTTATTTTTCTCCAAGGTATTCTTTAAAATGTTTTGGAGCACAGGTTTCATATTTGTGAAGTTTTTCAGGTGTTCTTTGTCATGAAAGTATCTTATTCTCCATCAATTTTGAAGGATAGTTTGGCAGGATACATCAGTCTGGGTTGGAAGTTGTTTTCCTTTAGGGCTTGGAAGACTTCACTCCAGGCTCTTCTTGCATTGAGTGTTTGAGTTTAGAAGTCCGCTGTGATCCTGACGCGCTTCCCTTGGAATGTAACTGTTTTCTTTTCTCTGGCTGCTTTCAGGATTTCATTCTTTTTTTTCAATATCTGGGACTTTTATCATGATATGCCTAGGTGTAGATTTTTTTCATGTCACAGGCATGTGGCATTCTGTATGCTTCATATATTTGTATGTCCAATTCTTTACCTTTTTCTGTGAAGTTTTCTTCCATTATCTCTGTGAATAGCTTTTTGATGTCTTTAGCATTGTCTCCTGCTTCCTCAGTGACTCCAATCAATCGTATGTTATTCTTCTTTGAATCATCTAGGAGCTGTTGGATTGCCTTTTCATTATCGCTTGCTTTTTTCCATAGATTATGCCTTTCCAGTTCATTGGTTGAAATCCTGTCTTCTAGGTCTGAAATTCGGTCTTCTGCCAAATTCATTCTATTGCGCAAGCTTCATTTTCTTTCTTAATTTCCTGGGGTTTTGCTTGTAGGTGTTTAAAAGGTTCCAGTGCTTTTGCTATCTTGGATTCTATCAACTCCATGATTTCGTCTTTAGCTTTATTAATCATCATGCTGACAGTGTCCAATATCTCTGTTTTCATCTCAGAGATCAGTTCTGATTTCCATTTTACTAGATCTGCTTTGGTTACCATTTTCAAGGGCCCTGAAGACTGGGCTTCACACTTCTCTATTTCCCTTCCCCCTGTGTTACTTGGAGGTGAGGATCTTTGTGTCTGAGATTTGGAGTGTTTCCTCATCTCTGACCTGCCCTGTTTTCTGGCGCTGTTTGTTGCAAGTCACTTTCCTCCTAATAGTTAGAAGCCTTACAATAGCAGTGTTTCCTGGGTTGTTCTTTGCAGTCTGTATTAGGACCTAAAGAAAAACCCCTAGTTCTAGCACACCATATGAGGCACTCAATCAATACAGTCAGAACACCTTCTCCTGTCTGCTTTAGAGGCAGGGAGACTGTGGCTCCTGAACTGCTACAGTGGCACTGTCTGAGGTTGCAATGGGCCCACCTGCTCAGTAATACAGAGTCTCTGGGTTCACTTGTGCATTTGGCCTGGAGGCCAGTAGGCTGTAGGCCCTGTGCAGTTGTAATGTTAGGGGCTGTTGTTCCAACAGGCCTACCTACTCACCAATAGAAGCTGACTGGATGTGCTTCTGCAGTTACTGTGGAGAAAATCAGACTGCCCTCCTAACCTCAGTCCCTGGACGCTCTTCTGGTGTAGGCCTTGAGGCCAGTAAGCTCTAACCCTGGCACAGATTCGGTGACACAGACTCGGTGCCGCAGTCGCCGTTTCCTGAGCCGCCCGCTGCTAACCTCAATCCCTTGGCGCTCTTCCGGTGTGAGCCTGGAGACAAACTCCAAACCTGGCACAGATTCAGTGACGAAGACTCTGTGCCGCAGTCACTGCTTTCCGAACCGCCCGCTGCCAAACTCAATCCCTGGGCACTCTTGTGGCATAGGCCTGGAGGCCATTAAGCTCTAACCCTGGCACAGATTCGGTGACACAGACTCGGTGCCGCAGTCACCTTTTCCCGAGCTGCCCACTGCTAACCTCAGTCCCAGGGCACGCTTCCGGTGTGGGCCTGGAGACTAGTAAACTCCAAACCCGCCACAGATTCCAAAGTAACTATGTTTTATCCTGTGTATCCACAGTGTTGTCTTTCCCTAGTGTTAAGGAGCCAATTGTATGTGTGCTGCTAATATGCAGGAAACCTATCATCAAGAAACACTTCCATTAAAAAAACCCAGAAATATTAGAGCTGAGATATAGTCTACCAAATGTAAAAATTATTAGCAAAAGAAAAATAAAAATGAAATTAAGTAGAGATAGAAATTTCTAGGATTTTGAATGAAGTCAAAATACTAGGGTTGCAGTCAATCAGAGTATAGTTGAATATGTATTAACTTGAAAGAATGACTTTGAAAAGCCATAAAGATTTGCTGACTTCATGGACAAAGATTTGCTACAGAATGAGCAAGGTAATTTTATACAGTTACCTCAAAGAGAATGAGTTACCAGGCTATAGAAAAGGTAGAAAGTTGCCCACTTATTAGGTGCAGCACACAGAAGATGGCTAAACTGGACCCAGGACTCTTCTTAAAGTGAAATAGGAGATAAGAGTAGGGAAGTTTGTAGGTCTTGACAAATGATCAATGTGCTTTAACCTTGAAAGGATACATTTTCCAGTTCCATGTTCTTTTTACCAGTATCCAGTATGTGTAGTATTATATAATTTATAGGTTCTCAACTCTAACCACATACGAAGAGCTGTTTTCTTTTTAACTGATACATGCAAATTGTACATATTTGGAGCACCATGTTTTGTCACTGTATACCGTATAATCTTCAAATTAGTGTAAATATCTCTGAGTCCTCAAATATTATCTTTTATCATGAAAACATTCAAATTTCTCTTTGAATTTTGTTTCTTTGTACAGATTCTAAAGGTACCATCCCTAGAATTCTCTTTTAATAAAGCTAAGAGTAAAGGCATGGTTCTGACGTCGGTATATTTTTACAGGGCTGATGTAGATTACACTGAGGCTAGAATCTGAGAAACAGAGACAGAGGGAAGGAAGGGAGGATGCTCTGGGTTTGCTTACAAAGGTCAACTCCTACTGCCAATCCCTACTTAGACCTTTCCATTCTCATTGTATTTCTCCCTCTCTCAAGGACTTACTTGACTTTTAAGTTGTACTAAATTAAGTTGTTTAGCTAATAGTCTGGTATTCATATAAGTGACTATTATACCAAGAGGTGATTTGAGGACCCCACCCATACTGATGAGTTCTCTTGCTTTCCCTGTGCTAATTTAAAACATTCCAAGAAACACTCATGCGTGTCTTACTTTGTTTGCAGTGCTATAAAAAATGAAAGAGAAGGGGCAACTTATGAAGAAGATAATTTTTTTATAATCATAGAGGCTGGAATGTCTAAAATTAAAACACAGTCAGGTTCAGTGTCTTGGGATGGTTTTGACATTGCAACATCTGGAAAGAAATAGCATTGCTTCTTCATAGGGCAGAAAGAGTGAAAGAGAAAATGACTAAATACTGTGTGAAGGCCATTTAGAAGATCCTCGATGTTGATTGAGAGAGCAGTCCTCATAATCTAAACACTGGTTAAAGGCCCCTTTCATTAAATATAATTACATTGATCATTAAATTTCCACACATACACTTTGTAGGAGACACCGTTAAACCACAGTATGGGTGAACCTGCAGATTGCTTTGTTTGGAACCTTTCTATGGACCACATCAATCAACTATGACTGAGAACTGCTCAGATGTTCAAAGTAACAGGTGTGGCTTGTGGGAGGGGTAGTTCACTATTGCATCTACCTGACCTAGATGTTCCCTGGGACCTAGTTAACTGCAGAAGGTTACAATTCAATGCATCTCTAACCATTCTTAGAATACCCATCAAATTCTTTTTGTCAACTGAAGCAAACAGTCAAGTTAGTTCAATGCTACCTCAGTCTAAATGATAGTTTGTCAGGAGCCAAGATCACCCTCTCAGACCTCGTCTTATCCTCTCAGGAAAACAGCACTCACATCAGTAGCTACCACTGGTCTGTGTCTTTGTAACTCTCCCCAGCATTCAGCAGTGTGGCCATATTGTAGCTGCAAGCTATTACAACACATTGCCTTCCAGATTTACAGCTGTGCGCTTGTCACTTCCAGATGTAGTTTTACTGAGACAGTTGCGCGGAAAACATCATGAGAAGCTGCAGATTTCTAGTAAAACACGCCTATAAACACTACAGTTTCTGGAAAAGAGGGAGAAGGGTTTACACCCAGATGCCCTAGAAAACATAGTCTTTCCTCTGTTCAGATTTACCCTGAGGACTTAGGTGTGGTCTACAGGTTTTGTTTCTGTTTTATTTGTCTCTCTCTGCAGTGGAGCAAACTACGTAGACTCTTGTGTCCTATAAATGATTTCAAACATCAAGGTACATATTTTTGGCCTGTTGTTCAGTTTAGGAATGCTCTAATAGAAAGTGAGAATCTTAACTACAAAGGCAATTACTGTAGGCATTTTTTAATTGATCTTCATTATCTATCAGTCTCTGAGCATCACCTGGACAGGTTAATTTGAAAGCAAAAACCAACGTGTCCTGTGGGAAGTCACAGACTGAGTTCATGAATATTTTTCCTCATTCCATTGAACATGCTGCCTGATTTTTCCCTTAGCAAAAGCTTACATGTTCTGGCAGGAAACAAATTAGCACACATGGGTGTGGGTGGCAATGTCTTAATGCCCAAAATGGTTCCACCCTTGTTTTCAGCAGTAACAATATCTATAATAACAAGTCAAAGAAGAAATTTGTCATGACAGACCAATCCTTTGGCCAAATTTGAAGTAGCTGAAATGTATGTGTGTTATTCTTACTGTCTTCTTAGGCCAATCTTTCTCCTTGGAGTCCTGTTCAGTCTGAGGTGCCTACCGTGTCAATGTACCTTTCAGCTGGTGGATGGCCACTAGTCTTCTCAGTCCTCTGGACTGCTCTATGTCCAATTGCCTTTTTTATCAACACACAGCCACTTGCAATCCCACCCACACACCCACCCTTCCACTCATTTCTGTGTATTCTTAAGAACTGAAATGAATGACCTGTGGAATGCTAGTGACATAAGAATATGTTACAAGAAATTATTTAGCCTGAAGAGATGGTTAGTATACACTTAATAATTCATTGGGTTTTTTTCAAGGCCCTCCTCCTCCTTTTTTTTTTTTTTTTTTTTTTTTTTTGCAGATGCTTCCATTTTCACAGGGCTGTCTTTAAACCCATGTGGAAGGTGAGAAGTTGAGGAATGAAGCTTACAAAAAAAGATCTGGTTTGCTCAACAAGAGCCATTTAACTTCTTTTATTACAAAGTATATTCTTGGATTCATGTGAGATTTGAAGTTATAAGCTGCTTATAAAATAAAATAAAATAAAAAAAGAAAGGATGCCACCACCTTAATCCAAAGAAATAAATCAGTGTAAGATGATACCACATCAGCGGTGAAGATAGGGTGGAATGTCTCATAAACAGCTTTGAATCTAACATGTGTGTGATGCATATTGCTCCCAAGTGTCTGTGAACACATCATTCTCATGATTTAGACTTAGGATACTGAAGTGCAATCCAACTGCCTTGAGTCCTTGACAACACTGATCTGAACTTTTTTCTCTCGAGGACAAAAACTGTAAAAAGACATGCCAAGCTAGTAAACCAGAGTATCCTGTTCCTTTCAGAGGGCAAAGAGGACCCCAGATAAGGGTCTCATGCCCTACAAAGAAAGGAAGTGTGCAACTCATTTCATGATAACACACGGTGCACAGAGATGTTCTGATTGGCCAGGCTTGTGACACTCACGTGTCGTAGCTCTATCATCGTTATTATGGAGTCAGAAAAAGCAGAGTTTCCCCAGACGGAGTGGTGCTGGATAAAATGTACACACATTCAACAGAGCAGCAGAGCGGAACACTCACAGTGCTGGGCTCTGAGGGCTGCCAGGACCAAGTGCCCACTTATTGAGGATGACTCATAAACTTAGTTTAAACTATGATGTGGGTATGCTTTTCTCTGGACCTTTAACATCCTGAGTAACAGACTTCTGAATATAGATTAACCTCTCAAGAGAGAACCTTATTTCTGGTGTCATACCTTCAGTCTTTCTGCTCAGCAACTTCAAAGATAGGAGCCATCAACGAAAAAAGAAAAATGGGCGAATTGCCATCTCAGCTTTAGAATTAAAATTCTTATTTTTAAGGCTTTGCCAAAGGAAGAGAATATCTACCAAGCAGAACTAATTAAATAAGAAGCATTACTAGTAGGGTTTTCATTTGCATCTATAAACCTCTAAAGTAAAATGATGCAAATATATTGACTAGAATTGGCAGTTATTATGGAGAATTATCACCCCATGGATTTCAAAGTGATTGACAGTAACACATAATATTTGATATAATAGCTCAGAGCAGTATCACTTGTTAATGGCCGCACTCTACTTTCCAAAATTAAGGGAAAGAGACATTTGTTTACCAGCCTAGGTCTGTACAGTTTCTTTCTTTCTCCATTTCTCTTTTCCAGAATAGCTCTCATTCTGCGATCTTATTTTTATTAATTGAGATTGTTCTTTCTTTTCCTTACTAGTTTTTCTCCTAAAAACAAAATATCCTGAGATCAACATAAACCTTTAATAATATATAATTCAAGAATCAAAACAAGAAAATAGAACTATCCCAGTAATCTCACAGAGCCTTCAACCAGCATGATTTCCATTGGATTATAAAAATGAGTGAGCTCATAAGGGAGTACTTGGTCAACAGAACAATGAAAAGGGGAAGAAAAATGGAGGAAAAAAGAAGAGGAGGAAACCAAAAGGGAAGGTAGGGAGAGGGAGGTAAAATGGTATTTGTGTTTTAGATATGTGGAGAAAGGAAATAATATGATCTGTAGGCTTTCTTTTCATGGGTCCGAGCTATTACTCTGCACAAGAGAGATATAATACAGGGTTTTAGTGAGTTGCTAGGTCACCCTAATGAATACAAACAAAATACTTCTTCCTCCCAAAAAGGTGGAACATTTTATTAACTAGCATTTGGGAAGTGTTATTATTTTTTATATCTAAGATTTTTATTGGTCTTATTTTCCTGGTAGGCTGCAGAAGCAGTGACAAATGTTGCTGAGACTAGAAATTTCTATTTTGTGTTTCTAAAACTAAGAAGTCACAGAAAGGAAAAACAACTCACCCAATCTTTGCCTTTGTGTTTAAAGAGTACTTGTTAATGTACTTCGTGAAACTCTGTTGTCTCTATTGGGATTAAAATAGCATAAGTGAAGCACCAAGCTGTAGTGTTACATATGAGCATTCATAGGCATTGTGGCCTTTGAAATATATGTGCATTCATGAAACTCCTGGATGTTTGAGCATAAGTGAGGGGGAAGCAAGTGAGGTCTGTAGACAAGAGGATGCAGGTATGGGGCTGATACGACCAAAACATTAGAACTAGGAAGAATGAGAACTTTCTAAAAGACTATTTTTAATAAAAAAGGATTTTGCTATTCTAAGAGCAATATCAAAAATATTATTGCTATGTATCATGAAAGGAGATATAGCAGAATGTTTTCCAGTTTAATTATTCAGAATGCATAAACTTTTAATGAAATCTTTTAAAGTCAAAACATTACAGTATATCAAGCAAATAATGTTATATGATGTTGATTTATGTGTATATACACTTGTAAATATTATCTGTATCTATTTTTTCTTTGCCAATTATTTTCCATATGTGTAGAAATACTATTGATTCAAGAAAATATTGTGTAAGCAAGTATTCTTTTAATACTATTAATAGTATTAATAGAAATATTAATTAAATATTAATTTGATAACATTTTAGTATTATAACAAGAAAAATCATAGAAAAAAAGAAAATATTGAATAAAAAAATTCTGGGTTTCCAAAATGTCTATTGAGACTCCAGGTAAAGAGAAGCCAAGTTCATTTTTATATTCTTAAAAAAAAATTCCTATTGGAAAAAAATGGATGACTTCTTTGCCTTCATCAGAATATAGAATCAGACGACAGAGAGTGTTTCTATTCCATTCAGCTACCTAGCACCCCACCTTGTGAATATAGCATCACATTTCACTGGTGACCAAATTATTTCAATTTTCCACAGCACTACCTTTTAGAAACTATCTGCAGACCCATGTAGGCTAAGGGGAAGGAAAATTAAGGGTCATCCCAAGTTTATACCATATAGTGTTTTCATTTTCTGTCCAGCTAAGTACAACCAGGTTCCCTGTTGGGCAAGCCTTTTCTTCCCCTTGTCTGTTATTTTCAGAAAAAAAAAAAAAAAAAAAAAAAAACTGACTGTGCATGTGATAGTCTCTGAAACTCACCACCCTGCACACAGATGGTAGAGATTATAGCATGCTGAGTACTGACCTTTAGAAGCTACTTTTCTGCCCAAGGTTCTTCTCTTTTGACAGATAGGCGGGGTTTTCCCAATTAATTTCATTACCAGAACTAGTTCTGCCTTTTATTTTTTTCTCTTGATGAGTGTTCCCCAGGCTTATCAATAAAGCTGAGTTATATTCGAAGCAATACTCAGACCAAATCATTACAAGTTACTTTCCATGACTTTAATATACTGGAATCGAGAGACTGCAGAAAACATAGATATTGCTTGATGGCTGATTTTCCTTTTTTCAACAGGTATCTGGGCTAATGAATTTCAACTGGTTGCCTGAGATGAGCAATAAGTGGAGACTTGGGAAACAGAGGTCAGGGACAGCAAGAAAGAACCCTAACATGAACCAGGGGACAAGCGGCATTTATGAAGTGGTTGTAAATTGTCAGCATTAGGCCACAGAGTGAGCCTGCACTTTGATCATAAATAAAGACATAAGCTAAACAAAGGTGGCCAAATTAAATGAAGGATATAGTGGCACTATTCACTGAGCCCATTATGTCATTTCAAGTCTTCAGCGTATGAGACATGATTGAAAAATTCAGAAATGAGATTAAAGTACAGATATTTCCTTTGCCACCAAGCCAAAGTAATTGCAATGTTTGTCTGGCAACCTCACACATGATCTAAAATTTTACAATCACCCAAATGCAACAGCCAGTGCTATTTTACATCATAAAACTTGGCAAGAGACGTGAGAGTGAATCCCTTCTTCTTTATGGAGAAGTTATTTAATAGATTATTTTTCTGATGGAAAGTTTAGAGCTATTAAGTTTTCAGGTTAAGGATCTGTTTCCTACTGTGCCTCAAACAGTGATAAAATCACTATCAAAATATCTCAATACTATAAAACATGTTGAAATATACCACAAAACCATTATCTGCATTGTTTTATTTTGCTCACATAAATTAAAGCACATTCATTGATCTGAGATAAAAATTGCCACTTTAATATGCACTTAAAATTTGGTATAACTTTAGAAGACAATATAGTTAGACTTTTGATCTCAAATGAGCAGGTGATAAAAGTGTCATGTAAGATTTGCTTATATTTTACAATTTCATTAGACAAGGATTAACTTTTCAGAGAAAATATGAGAAAAAAACTAATTAAAATTGAAAGCCTCAATAAATTTACCTTAACAGTGTCACATAACATTTTGCAAGTGTAATAGAATATTGGTAGCAAAGCCAATCAATTGAGGAAGGCATTAAACAAATATAAGAAACCCCTCTTACATAAGTCAGAAGAATTGCTGTGGTTTATCAGGCACCCAGGAAGCAGGAGACAGACAGGAATTGGCTCCATCATTAAATACCAAAAGGACCAAGGTTCCGCTGCTACCAAGAGAAAGTAGTAATCTTCTTCTAATTTCTCTTGACAAGTGTACCCCCAACCATAAGTTCTAATACTTTAAGTGCTTCTCGAACACTAGCACTGAGTTTATGCTTAAGATATTTTAGACACACAAAGTTTAGAATTAGATTGGAACAGCATATAGAAATCAGAACGCCTTCTCCAACACACTCATATCAACAACAAATGTGATTTATTCAACCAAGGACACAAAACTAGTTTGCTGAATTGATGTTTGAAATCAATGACACCTGTTTTGTTAGAAGTTTCTACTTTATATAGCTTTGATGTCTTCCCAGGCCATTCTTTCTTTCATTTTTCCCTTCCCCTCCCCCTTTTCATTCCTCCCTCCTTCCCTTCTTTCTTTTTTGTTTCCTTCTTTCCTTAGGGTTTCTTACAATTCTACAGTTCTATAAATGATTGTCCCACTAAAGATTCTGGGCAGAGTTCGATCTTGCTCAAGAATTTTCATGCATTGCATTCTACTCACCAGAATGAATATGGGGTTTACTTTGAGACACTAAAATTTTGGGGAGCAGTTTTCTGGGTGCCCAATAAAAGTCTAAGTAAAGCCTTTCTGCAAAAGCATAGCCAGAAGATAGGATTTCTTGCAAATAAAAATCAGCAACCAAGGATTGCTCTAGCTGCGGGCTGTCATCCTGTATCCATTGGGAAGTTAACTTCAAGATGAGGATGATACCAAAAGAAACAGCACTGAAAGAGCATAAAAGAAACTGCATCAGTTTCCTGAGAAAACTGCATCCAAAAGTTCTCTCCGAGTTTCTCCTTATACAGAAGCCCATGTATCTTCTTTATTGTTTAAACCTGTTTGAGTTTTCTTTCTTGCCACTCAGAGCATGTTAACAAGAGCAGAGTTTCTCCCTCTCATCATATTTCCTGAGGTGCTATTTGATATGCTAGAAAAAGGTTGTAAAAATAAGTTCTGTTCTGCTGAATTCTGATGGCCTAAGGTAATAGTTGAAATTACTCTTTCAACTGATAGGTTTTTCTCTTCTCATTTATGCTAACCATGCCTTGAGAACCACAACAGTTAATTAAGAGTTTGTATTTAAATAAAGGTCTATAACTTTTCCTTATTTTGGTAGGGAGGGTGCACGGGATCGAACTCAGGACCTTGTGCTTGCACGGCAGGTATGTCGCCATTGAGCATTTAGCCCCAGGGTTAATAATTTAACATTCATCCAATCGAGGGAAATCTGTGCTAAAATCATTTATTTAACACTTCAAATTAAGGCTAAAATACAGTGTAGGCAGTCAGAATTGGTAGGGAATGTATGTCGGTGGCAAAATAAAAATATACAAACTAGATAATAATAATAATAATAATAATAATAATAATAATAATAATAATAATAATTAGCAAATTTTTTAAACACCTTCTTTCACTTAGTTTGCTGTCAATTCCTATATCATTATTCTTACCTCTCGATGATCTTTGCAGGTTGCAAAAGTCCCTGTTAGTCATTCCACTGCCATAATTATTGTTTTACCCTGGGTCTAAATTATTTTCCACCCTTGGCTTGTTAGTATTACCTGAAGACCCTGCAATCGATGTTTAGGCCCCAACTCCAGCCATTTTCACTAGAATCTCTGTGATCAGGGCCCAGGCACAAGGAGATTTTTAAACCTTCCCATATTGGTACAGCACATGATCCTGATCCTGTATCTCCTTTGAGAAACAGAAGCATAGATCATCTACTATCTCATAGGCAAAGATGAAGAGAGCCCCCATGCCTTCAAGGCTGAGTGGAGGGACCTCGACTGCTTGGGTGAAAGGACCTTCTCACAGCAGGGATCCAGAGGACCAGTATCACATGCTGTTTGGGTACAAGGGCTAGTGACAAACACTTATCCCTGTTTCTGGACTGGAAACTAGAAGCAAGGAAAGCATTGGGGATCATCTGGAATGTTCCAGCTTCTCAAAAAATAGGGTATCTTGGGGTGATTTTTTAAAAAGCGTTTTATTTCTTTCAGACTTCTCTGTG
This sequence comes from Petromus typicus, assembly GCA_004026965.1. Classification (NCBI taxonomy): domain Eukaryota; kingdom Metazoa; phylum Chordata; class Mammalia; order Rodentia; family Petromuridae; genus Petromus; species Petromus typicus. Next base: position 1,442 of record PVIR01040441.1, on the reverse strand, counting down.
TATCTGCCTCCAGGAATGGAAGTTAGGATCAGCCACACTATCCTGACCATCTTCATCACAACCACCTTCACTCCTTTCCTATCTCCACGCTTCACAGTGTACTTCCCTCGCGGGAGACCTAGCTGCTCTCTTGAAGAGGACACGGGGTTGCTTTGTTTCCAGTCTTGTTTTTTGCTCTCAATGCACAATTCACCTCCACATGCCACATTCAACTTTCACTGTCTTTTTTGACACGTCATGCACAAATTGTTTCTGAATCAATGCTCATTTTGCTGATCTGTCAAGCATTTTTTTTCACTTGCAAAAATAAGTACAATTATTTTTGCTTAAAACTTTTACTCATGACCTAGGTTACTTAGACTTTGGATGATCAACCTTCTAGTTATTTTCCATAATCACTAATAAACTCTGAATAGTAAAACTCTGGACCATTTAACATTGCAATCATGTTGAAATACATCTCTATGTTAATATAGTCACATGAGTAAACATTAAAGCATAATTGAATTTTTCAGCAATGACATTTTAATTAAGAAGTGTTCTTAGGCTTTTAAGAATTAAAACTATTTCATTATAAGAATTAACTCCCTCAGAATGTGCTGAAAAATACAATTGAGCTTACTATCAAAGTAACTTGTCAGTATTTTGCCTTAGTGATGTTAATAAAGCTTATCATTTGGGATCAGTGGAAGAAGTTCAATTTTCTTGGCCAATATCAATTAGTACAAATGTATGGGGAGAGCAACAGAAGTCATAGAAAAAGACAATAGAGATACTTTCCAGGTCTGTCTCAACTATTTTAGATGTCTACATCAATAAGTTGAGTGTACACATGATAACAGCAGGTGGACATTATCATCCTAGATAAAATATCATCTTTTCCTCTTATGTTCTTCCAGGGGACAGTGTGTGTTATTAAGATGGTCAGCTATGGTATTATTATAAGTAAACAGTTTTACTTAGCATGCTTTTAAATGAATTAAATCAAATTCATTTTTTATGGAAATGATTCTCATTTATGTTTCCCTTGGATTTCAAATGAAATTCATGAGCTTTCACATAAAACTACGTTCAATTCCACTTTCTCTGAACTTGCTATGACCTAATAGCAATAGTTTTCTTTGCACTCTGGATTTCTTCTGACATTCCAACTTTTCTTTTTGCTCATGAATCAATTGGTACTCAGGGAAGTATTGACAGAAAGGATCAATAAGTCAATAGTTACTTATCAGGGACATAGTCTGTACAGCAGTTTCTGACTGGAGTTGTAGAGGATGCTGGATTTATAAGATGCATTATCTTCCTTATGGACGTCACAATTTTATTAGGACTATTTGTTATATTGGACATGTAAAAGAGATGAGAAACATGAAATAATTTAAGACAGATAAAGGAAAAATGAATATATTCTTTATAGTGATCTTTACCAACCAAAAAAAAAA
>PVIR01040440.1:0-13337 GCA_004026965.1 Petromus typicus | reverse complement strand
GAGTTTTTAGGATCCTCTAGATAGAGTATCATGTCGTCAGCAAATAATGACAATTTAACTTCTTCTTTTCCAATCGTTATTCCTTTTATTTCTTTCTCTTGCCTAATTTCTATGGCTAATATTTCCAGAACTATATTGAACAGAAGTGATGAGAGAGGACACCCTTGTCTTGTTCCTGATCTTAGTGTGAAAGGTTTCAATTTTTGACCATTTAGTATGATACTGGCTGATGATTTTTCGTAGATAGCTTTTATTAGTTTGAGATACAGACCATCTATCCTGATCTTCTGTAGAGTTTTGAACATAAATAGGTGTTGTATTTTGTCAAACGCTTTTTCTGCATCAATTGAGATGACCATATGATTTTTATCCTTAAGCATGTTAATGTGGTGTATAACACTGATTGATTTACGTATGTTGAACCATCCTTACATCTCTGGGATGAATCCAACTTGGTCAGGGTGTATAATCTTTTTGATAATTCTCTGTATTCTGTTTGCCAGGATCTTATTGAGGATTTTTGCATTGATGTTCATTAGAGATATTGGCCTGTAGTTCTCTTTTTGGTTGGGTCCTTCTCTGCTTTTGGAATCAGGATAATGGCTGCTTCCAGGAATGAGTTTGGGAGTACTGCTTCCCTTTCAATTTTATTGAAGAGTTTCAGAAGTAGAGGTACTAACTCTTCTTTAAAAGTTTTATAGAATTCAGCAGTAAAACCGTCAGGTCCAGGGCTTTTCTTTGTTGGCAAGTTTTGAATTACATTTTCAATTTCACAGATTGCTATTGGGGCATTTAACATTTCTATATCTTCTTTATTCATCTTTGGGAGTTCATATGTGTCTAGAAATCTATCCATTTCTTCTACATTTTCCATTTTATTGAAGTATAAATTTTCAAAGTAGGGGTTTTTTATCCTCTGTATTTCCTCTGGGTCAGTAATAATTTCTCCGTTCTCATTCCTAATAGCATAGATATGAGCCTTTGCCGTCCTTTGTTTAATAAGGTTGGCTAAGGGTCTATCAATTTTGTTTATCCTCTCAAAGAACCAACTTTTCGATTCATTGATTTTTTGAACCATTCTCTTGGTTTCTATTGCATTAATTTCTGCCCTGATCCTTATAATTTCTTGCCTAGTGTGAGCTTTGGATTTGTTTTGCTCTCCTCTTTCTAGTCGCTTGAGGTTCAGCATGAAATTGTTTATTTGAGCTTGCTCCATTTTCTGGATGTAGGCTTTCACTGCTATGAATTTTCCTCATAGAACTGCTTTCACTATGTCCCATATATTCTATATGTTGTACTGGGGTTATCGTTTAGTTGCAAGAACTGCTCAGTTTCTTCTCTAATTTCTTCTGTGACCCATTGGTTGGTCAGCAGAGTGTTATTCAGTTTCCATGTGTTTGTGCAGATCCTGGGCTTTCCTTTGCTATTCAGCTCCAATTTCAGGGCACTATGGTACCACAGTATTCAAGGGATAACTTCAATCCCTTCGTATTTGCTTAAACCTGTTCTATGAATGAGCACATGGTCTATTTTGGAGAATGATCCATGAGCAGCTGAGAAGAATATATATTCTGATTTTGTGGGGTGAAATACTCTGTAGGCATCTATTAAGTCCATTTGCTGAAGAGTCTGGTTGAGCTCAAGGATTTCCTTAGTGACTTTTTGTCCAGTTGATCTGTCTCTTTGTCACAGTGGGGTATTGAGATCCCCTACTATTATTGTATTGGAGTTTATCTGGTTTTTTAAGTCTGTTAATGTTTGTTTTATATAGTTGGGTGCATTAGAATTTGGAGCATAGATATTTAAGATCATTATTTCTGTCTCTTGGATGTTTCCTTGAACTAAAAGATAGTGTCCATCTTTATCTGTCTTTATCAGTTTTGGCTTGAAGTCTATTTTGTCTGCAAATAAAATCGCCACTCCTGCTTTCTTGCTGTTTCCTGTCATATGGAGTATTGTTTTCCATCCCTTTACTTGTAGTCCATGGGTTTCTTTCTGAATTAGGTGTGTTTCTTGTATGTAACAGATTGTAGGATATTCCTTTTTGATTCACTCTGCCAGTCTGTATCTCCTAATTGGCTCGCTGAGTCCTTTAACATTAATGGTTATGACTGATATACGTAAATTTAGTGCTGCCGTGTTTTCCTTTTCTTGGCCGTGTTATTCTACTTTTGCCCTTTCCCCATCAGTTTCTTGTTTGGTCCCATGGGTTGACTCGGTTAGGTCTCATGGATTTGTAACTTTCCTTATTTTTCTCCAAGATATTCTTTAAAATATTTTGGAGCACAAGTTTCATATTTGGGAAGTTTTTCAGGTGTTCTTTGTCATGGACATATCTTATTTCCCCATCAATTTTGAAGGATATTTTGGCAGGATACATCAGTCTGTGTTGGAAGTTGTTTTCCTTTAGGGCTTGGAAGACTTCACTCCAGGCTCTTCTTGCATTTTGTGTTTGAGTTAAGAAGTCCGCTGTGATCCTGATGGGCTTCCCTTGGAATGTAACTGTTTTCTTTTCTCTGGCTGCTTTTAGTATCTCATTCTTTTTATGGATATCTGGGATTTTTATGATGATATGCCTATGTGTAGATTTTTTCATGTCACGGACATGTGGCATTCTGTATGCTTCATATATTTGTATGTCCAATTCTTTACCTTTTTCTGTGAAGTTTTCTGCCATTATCTCTGTGAATAGCTTTTTGATGTGTTTAGCATTGTCTCCTGCTTCCTCAGTGACTCTAATAAATCTTATGTTATTCTTTGAATCATATAGCAGCTGGTGGATTGACTTTTCATTATCACTTGCTTTTTTTCCATAGATTATGCCTTTCCAGTTCATTGGTTGAGATCCTGTCTTCTAGGTCTGAAATTCGGTCTTCTGCCAAATTCATTCTATTGCTCAAGCTTTCATTTTCTTAATTTCCTGGACTTCTGCTTGTAGGTATTGAAAAGGTTCCATTGATTTTGCTGTCTTGGATTCTATCAACTCCATGATTTACTCTTTAGCTTTATTAATCATCATGTTAACAGTGTCCAATATCTCTGATTTCATCCCCGAGATCAGTTCTGATTTCCATTTTACCAGATCTGCTTTGGTTACCATTTCCCAGAACCCTGGAGACTGGCCTTCAAACCTCTGTATTTCCCTTCTTCCATGTTACCTTGAGGTGAGGATCTTTGTATCTGATACTTTGAGTGCTTCCTCATCTCTGACCTGCCCTATTTTCTCACGCTGTTTGTTGCAAGTCACTTTCCTCCTAATAGTTAGGAACCTTGAAATAGCAGTGTTTCCTGGGTTGTTCTTTACAGTCTGTATTGGGACCTAAAGAAAAACCCCTAGTTCTGGCACACTATCTGAGGCACTCAGTCAATACAGTCAGAAAACCTTCTCCCATCTTTTTTAGAGGCAGGAAGACTGTGGCTCCTGCACTGCTACAATGGTGCTGCCTGAGCTTTCAATGGGCCCGCCTGCTCAGCAATACAGAGTCTCTGGGCTCACTTGTGCAGTCGGCCTGGAGGCCAGTAGGCTGTAGGTCCTATGCAGCTGCAATTGTAGGGGCTGATGTTCCACAGGCTCACCTACTTACCAATACAAGGTAACTCGATGTGCTTCTGCAGTTGACATGGAGAAAGTCAGACTCTGACCTGCTAACCTCAGTCGCTGGGCACTTTTCCGGTGTGAGCCTGGAGGCCAGTAAGCTCCCACCCCCGTGCAGATTCAGTGGTCCAGTCACCATTTCCAAAGCTACCCGCTGTTAAACTCAGTCCCTGGGTGCTCTTCTGGTGTAGGCCTGGAGGCCAGAGGGCCGCCCCCCCCAAATTTAAAGACTCATTTCCAAAATAGTTGTCTGAAATAAACAGACACTTTTCAGAGGAAGAAATAGAAGCAGTTAAGAAAAAAATGAAGAAATCCTGAACATCACTGGTCATCTAAGAGATGCAGATGAAAAAAACACTGAGATTTCATCTCACTCCACAAAGAATGGCTGCTAACATGAAATCAACCAATGACAAGTGCTGTGTGGCTGGAGAGAGAAGGGAATCTTTCTCCACTGCTGGTGGGAATGAAGAACTATTCTATTCTTGACCATTTTCCAATACATTACAAATTTGAGAATAGAGCAGCAATAGCTTTGAACATTGAAAAGAACAGAAACAGCCACTAATGTACCTCATCCTTCTGGTGGAGAGACACATTCAGGAATCTGGATTTTGTGATTGTAGCAACATAGTTATGAGGACCTTTTACCTTTTCTCTGTAAAACACAAGAGGGCTAACAATCAAGAACTGAAAATCACCCTTCCAAATTTTCTGGTCAGTTCATTAGAAATTTGTTTTGGGATGAATCTAATGGAATGTTTTTTTTCTTTTTTAAATTAAAAGATATTTTGGAGTATCCAGTATTAATCATATATATTACTGGGGTTCAGTAAGGTATGCCAATGGCTACTTATAGCATATTATCAATGCAACTGATGAATCCCTTTACTTCAATGAGTTGTTTGACATCAATTTTCACTATTATTCACTTCAAAACCTTCTTTACTCTGAAAACTACCTCTTCCAATGTTCTCTGGTTCAATTAATTATAATTTTTCTTATCAGAGAAACATAAGTCCCATGAATACACAAGTTTGTCCACGCTTCCCATCTCAATTTGCATTAATATATGTTTCTCGAATATATGTTTCTTTTTCTTCCTACTAGTTTTCACTATGCTTTTCTAGTAGTTGCCTAAATGATCTCTACACTTACCTGTGTCTCCCATTGATCTATTCCTATTCCCTTGCAAAAGGGAACTTTAATAAAATCACATCTGTTCATCTTAGCACATTTGATAGCATTTGGTGGCTTCATAATTATTTGAAAAGAAAATACAAACTAATATAGTAGGCCTCCACCACCTGACTGTCCACAACTACAATTATCTGACCACCTGATTATTTCACTGCTGTCACCAGAAATCCATGTCACTTCTCTTTTGTCCTTTTTCTTTAGCCACCATTCTTAAGTTCTTAGATTCTCCATAATGTCATTATCACCTAAATAATTTGGATATATTAATGTTTCCTCTGTGTGTGCGTGTGTGTGTGTGTGTGTGTGTGTGTGTGTGTGTGTGTGTGTGTTTCTCTGCCTGGTATCCTTTTCTTCTCTAAAGTGTATTTTCTACTAGTCACATATCAGATAATTTAAACAAAACAAAACAAAACAAAACAAAACTATTCTGTTTCTTAGAGATGACTTTTGATCCTGCTCATAAAAGGTGAAATATCCTATTATTCTTTTTTTGAACCCACCACATTTGTTATTACTTATTTGGTTTCTCTTTTCCTTTTTTTGATTCATAATGATCTTGTCCAACTAACAGATATTTATCTACCATGAGAATATTAGTAAAATATAGTTAGAGTTACAATTTTCACAAGTACATTTGTAAACCTTATAGTAAAAAATTGATAAATATCTACAATGTAATAAGAATTTCAGGAATAAATATTAATACTGATTCAAAATGGAAAGACCATTATGTCCAGTATGACAAAAGTGTAAGATAGAAAAATATTACAGTTTGAGGATGACTGACATGGTAAAACATGTTTTACAAGTTAACTGGAATTCTCTATTGGAATAAAGAAATATATGCACCTTTTCACTTCAAAATTCTGATGTATGAAATCTATGCTCTCTAATAATTTGTGTACCAATAAATGTATATAAAGAGGTTCATTATGTTGATTTTATATGTTTTCAACAAATAGCAAGAAGAAAAGTCCATAAATAAGTGGTTGAATGAATTACAGAAAATACATACTGTGAAAAGCTGGATAACTGCTTAGAAACTAATATGCTTTAAAATGAAAAACACTTCAAGATGTATTTTTAAATGAAAAAAGCAAATTACACACCAGCACACACATACAATACACACACATATATGTTCACATGAAAGGCATATGTTGTGTGTGTGTGTGTGTGTGTATATAAAAGATACAAATCAAAAGTAAGTTAGGAGAATATTAAATTTATATAAAATTTTTCTATGAACAATTAGCTTTGCTACATAGATTTTTCTTTCAAATTTTGTTTTATATTACTGTGGTTTATTGTCATTATAAATTTATACAAGTAATTTATTATTCTAACAGGAGAGAAAATCCAGAAGCAATAAATGCAGATGTGGAGAGCTGATGCATTTCATATTAAGACTGAAAATCAATAAGTTAACATAGAGCTATTCAGTGATACTGAGACACTTGTTTTTCACATGGACAGAAAATAAAATTGAATATTCTTCTATATCACACAGAGAAGTCAATTCTATATTGCCATATGACTTAAATATGGAAAGCATAATTATGAAATACAGAATTAAGAAACTGAAATGAAAGATCAGTAAATTTTATTACCTTAATGTGACTTTCTACTCATCGATAGGATATAAGCAACATGACAAGACAAAATACTCACTGGATGTTTATTATTATATATTATAATTATTATATATGTATCTCATTATGTTTAGTATCCAAAAACTTAGAAACTTTGCTTAGAACATAAAGACCTAGAGAAGCACTGGGAGTATACATGAGAACTAGGGTGTGGCGCCATCTCACACCTACCAATTCTATTTTTAAGAAGTCTTATCTACCATGGATTAACAATACATGAAGCAGGGAGGTGTTCATTCATTGAGGTCCCTTACATCACTTACACCATGGTGGAAATCAGCCCTTCAGAGTTTAGCAAAGTTGAGTACAGGAACACCTGCCCTCCCAGAACCCTTCAGAATATATATTTAATAAATTCTTGTACCTGTGTCCTAGCACTGTAGCAGTAGCAAAACTTATGTATAAGGTATAATAGGAAAAAATGTTAGGAGCAGTAAAAGATTTGTCAAAGTGGAATGTGTAAAAATTGTTAAAATTACATGGAGGGCTTTGACATAACACTAATAATAAAATATAATAACATGTATGAATGTGAAGAAATCTTCTTAAAATCCAATATGATTTCATTCATGTAAAGAATGAAGACATACAAAGTGTAATGATATATTTTTAAAGATATTAGTTGTTATTAAACACAGACTTGGAGTTTTCATTTTCTTCATGAAAAAAGTGCTGTTCATTTGTTTACTGTGGCCTGGCTGTGCACCAGATAATAAAAATAAGGCAAAGGAGATATGATCCAAACTGCTTTTGGAGCTCTATGCATTATGGACTGAAAAGGAAATGCTGTTCTTAAGTAGTGGGTAAATCATGTCTTTGGTTTTCAAAATGTCATTTAATTAAGAAATACTTAAAGAGAAAAATACATGTATTTTACCCATAAATATTTTACTAAAATCATCAGTACTCAAATATTAGAGTAGTTCAGAAAGAATAATCAACACATCATAAATTAATCAAGACATATCTTTGATATAATTAAGGACACAGTGTACAGGTGTGATGCTACTACTAATATCTCTTCAAACAATTTTAGTAAGATTTTGAGTTTTTGTTTTCTGGTTGTCCATGTGTCTTCCAGATTTCTCTCTCTCTCTCTCTCTCTCTCTGTGTGTGTGTCTGTGTGTGTGTGTGTGTGTGTGTGTGTGTATGTGCATTGTGCATGCACACATCCCTACACCCACATGTACATATTGCATGTTGTTGGTGATTTGTATACATTTTGTTTTTGTTTAACTCTTCAGAAGAAGGAACCTCCCATTCATCATACTGAAAACCCTTCCCTAAGCCACTGATTATCATATCACTCTATAGCTCAGTAGCTGGTGAAGCAGCAGCAGGAGAAAATGAATTTTTAGAGCCAATTTTCCTTAGTTCTTGCCAAGGTTTCTGCTAACAAACAGCAGGAAAATAATAATAAAAATTCAAACTGGGCATTTTTGAAAGTCTCGTCAGAGTAGTTTCCTGTCAGAAGGGTTGAAGCTGAGATGTAGAAGCAAGAGGAAAGTGCCCTCATCTGGGAACACATCCCTGGGCACAAACATAGGGAAGGATAGAGTCCCTAAGGAGACTGGCCTAAGTGATTAAACATTGAAAAACTGCTTTTGAAGTGTTAAACTAATAGGTTTGGAAATGGTCACTATGAAGACATATCCATAAATGTTATTATGTATTTTATAAAGATATTTTCTGTTGAGTATGAAACTGGTCACACAAGCGCTGGGAGGTGATGTGAGTCTTGGGCCCAAGATTAGAAATCTGTAAAATTTAAATACGTGAAATTATATATAAAACCTAGAAAAATAGAAACATAGATTCATTTTTTTAGAAATGTCTGAAAATCAGGCTTGTTCTGTTTTGTTTTGTTTTTGCAGTGCTGGGTTCCAACCTAGGGTCTTGCTTATGATAGATGAGTGCTCTACCACTGAGCTCTACCACCAGCTCCTAAACATGAGGTTTCAATTTCTTTTCTGAAAGAACTCCGGTTCTGAAATGATTGTCATTTTTGTCTCATGAAATATCTGTAACATGCTACTAAGTTAAGAGAAAACAGACAAACCTGAGGTTAAAATGATACTTTGATTTTTTTTGTGTGTGAGTGATACAATCAAACTCAGGACCTTGTGCTTATGAGGCAAACCCAATGCTACTGAGCTAAATGGAGATGTCAGTTTCCAATATATATTACAGGCCAATCATTTATGCACTGTAACTGACATTTTCATACATCTTTCCAAATTCCTGAAATTAGTAGTGCCCTAGAAGATTGTTGCCACTTTTGCTTTCCCAGTTACAAAGGAGTTCTTCAAATGAAGTTGAAATACTTGCTTTTCTGTTTACTAGTATTTCTCTATTAAAGATGATAAAAGTATGATATGAACAGTTTAAGCAAGAAAGGCCTGCTATTTCATTGAAAATTGTATAATTGCATATTTTTTTAAGGTTTTTTGAGACAGAGTCTCTCTTTGTGGTTCAGGCTGGCCCTGAGCTCAGCCTCAAACTCACATCACAGCAATCCTCCTGCCTCTGCCTCCTGAGTGCTGGGATTACAGGCGTGAGCCACCATGCCCGGCACTGTAGTATGTGGTACTGGTTGCTGCTGGGGTGAATCTCCACACCCAGTATTGTTATGTGATTACCAGGGATCAAACCCAGGTCCTTGTGCTTGCAAGACAGGTGCCACAACCACTGAGCTATATCCCCAGCCCATAATTGCATATGTTTTTAAAAGGCAAATTTTACATACAATAAAATGCACGCACACCCTTTCCCTGTCTCTCGTACATTCTGTCCATGAACGCTGCCAGCAATCCCATCACAACAGTGAATGACAATTGATCCATTCTTCAAACCAAGTCCAGTCTCTCTGCCCCTCCTGGGGGCTTGATCTGTAGTCTTCTTGTTGAGCTACATTTCCAGCACTTCCTATATTTTATTTTCAGACAGTGGTTCAGTAAGTCTCTAGCTTCTTCAGGAAGGGCTCAAATTTGCATTCCTCCTGGTTCAGCCTCTGGGAATGCGAGCATTACAGCCATGTGCCAACATACCCCGTCCAATTCATTTCATAAATTTATGTCCATTTTAAGTTATGATACATTTTTTTAAAGTTTTAGTTTCTGAAAATGGGGACAATGTTTTCAAAAGTAACATAATGATATTTAAAAGCAACTACTGTATTTTCATATTGACGGGCTGTGCAGTATAAATAAAAATCACTACATCTTATCAATTTGGGAGTGAGACGTCAATCAATTCCCTATTTTCTCCAGTGAATTAGAAGTATATGTTTTTAAAGTAACTAGTAAGGGTGAGGCCTTCTTATATGAATGATACCAATGCAAAAGCATCTTTCTTCTTCCTTATCTGGTACTTGTAGAAAAATGAGGCATATTTTGCCACAGGTTTGAAGCATCAGCAGCTGGAATTCCTAACTGAATTACTCAGACTGCAGAACAGAATTCCACCAGAGGCAAGTTCCCTTAGCATATAAGTTGTGTGTAGCTTTAGTGCTGCAGATTTCATGGTAAAATTAGCTATTGGTTTTTCATGTTTGCAGATAAATACATTCAAACTAATCATATTCAATTCAACTTTAATTTACTGATTTCCTATTAGTTTTAGGTAATAAGTGCCAGATCTACATAAAACTGCCAGAGAAGAATAATTTTGGAATGACAGCCAAAGGAAGTGGTGTTTTCTTTCTTTCCCCTGCTTCAGATACCTTGTCTCCTGTACTTGAAAACTTGACTGTGACCTTGCTTTTGCACTTTAAAAATCCAGTAATGGAAATGTTACAGCTTTGTAACTCAGAAATACCACCGAGCCTGAGACAGTTTGATGATCCCGTCTTAGTTGTCTGTATGTACATTAGGAATTCCTGGAGTTCTCAGTAGGAAGATTGCTATGAACTGCTTGGTTTTACCATGAAATCACTGAAATCCAGTTTAGGAAGCATCCTTTTTCCAAATTATCTATGAAAGATGTTTGCAGAAAATAAACATTTAAACTGCTACTGAGGATGTTTTCTTAGGAAAAAAATGGCGTTTTGTGAACTTATATATACATTTATGTATGTCTATTTAGTTATCCATAGCAAAATGTTTGATTGCAAGCATAATTCATTCCATAAACATGCTTGTAATCCAAGTAACTTGCACATCAAAGTGAATTTTCTCAATAGAATTAATGAAAACACAGATGAATCATGTCCTAACCCAAAGTTATCTACCTAAAATTATTACATTATGATAATATATACAAAATATAAAGAACAATAAACTTGGGACCATAGATGTAGTTGAGTAGCACAGTGGTTGCCTGGCAAGAGCAAGGCCCTGAGTTTGATCCCTGGTACCACCAAAAAAAAAAATGAAAGAAAGAAAAAGGAAAAATTAAGTTGCACTTACCTTTGAAAATGTTCATGGCTGGTGTGAGGGAGACAGGGTAGTACTTATTAGGAAGAACAACTTTTACTAGCACTAATGGCCTGACTGTTAATCACTGGTTCTATAGAAACTTTGTTTTCATGCAAACTTTGACAAGGAACCTACTCAGTGACACTTGCTTTTGCCTTATTTTACGGATTCCACAGAAATGTAACATTTCATTCTCATTAAATAGATTAATTACATTGTCACATGGTACTGTTCTACAAAATTTTACATTGTTTCCCACATTTACACCTATCTATAATCTCATTTGAAGTGAGGAATTCCTCCACCCTTTTCTCTTCTTCCTCTATAGAGGAGAGCTCCTCCACAACTTCTTGCTTATAGGAAATGATTACTTTTCAGTTTCACAGGCATTAGATGAGAGACAGAGATAGAGAGAGATAGAAAGTGAGCAAAGAACCATTGCTTCCTTCATGATCATACATTTGGCATCACTACTCCTGTTGCAAGATGTGGTCCGTTTATCAAGTTACAAGTTAGTTATTAGCAATATGTGCTTATCTTAAAGAACACTCACAGAACAAGTTACTTGCAATTCAAGGTTTGAATACACATATATTCAATATGTATATATGTATACACACATATGTGTGATACTTTAAATCTTAGGATTTGAAAGATAAAATATTTATACAGGTTATGGAAAGCTATAAATACATAGAGTTATCATAATTTTTAGATGCTATAATAGGAGGAGAAAATACATTTTAAAATTAAAATTCCAAATTTAAAATTCATGTTGCTGTTAGTTTCAAACTTCACCAAAATGAAAAATAGTTAGCCTTCTGGAGAGAAAAATGCACTTAATTTTTCTAAGGCATATTGAAAAATTGTTCCTATGCTTTTACTTTATTTGTTTCTTTGGGAGTTTTATTTCCACTGTGCCGTGTGGAGTTCTCAGTAACCAGACAGAGTATCATTGTTCCTGCACTGCTTCCAAATGCACTGTCAGAAGCTTACAAGACAGCCATGACAATGCTTCCCACAACGAGAGTGACCCTTACACTGCTCAGACCTATGTCTTGTCATAGGAATGATGCACACAGCCTGCCCAAAGGACTTCAAGTGAACATGGCCCCATCCTCCTTAGCACTTCTTCCTCAGTCAAAGTCCCTTTCTCTTTCCAGTGCACACTGAATCCTTTATAAACGTCTCTATTTTATCCTCTGTATCTCTTAACTGTGTTCTCTGTTCTAAGTAAACTCCGTTACTGCTTATATCACTAAACTTTTGGCTCCTTCTCATGCAACCTATGACATATGTGTTTGTTTGTAAAGTGAGGTCTGTATGTGTGTGTGTACTTTTGTTATGTGTGCACCACATGGGCATGTGTGTACTTGTGTATAGTACCAAGCAGGGTCTGGAGAAGCTTAAGTAGACTTTTTTGGTGAGCTGTAAAGTACTTAGAGAGAACTAAGCAATTAACTTCATTTTTCAGATACAGAGACAGCTGAGGTACATTCTATATAGTTCACATGCCTCCTGTTCCATGACCACATAAGGGACATGAGTAGCCAGCTGTATAACCTTTAGACCAGGGCCAGTGTAAATCCTCACTTACCATCTGTTATGGTTTAGACTTTAAATGTCTCCCCCAAAGTCTAGTGCTTGGATGGTGAATGGTTTATCAGGAGACTATGCTCTTCACTCAGTTCATTTACTTTCATGTGTCACTGGGAGGTAAGCCCCAGTTGCGGTGAATCAGTGGGGGAGGGGTCACCTGGAAATGTGTATTGATGTTCACAGTACCTCCCTCTTCTCTCTCCTTCGTGGTCACCAGGTAGTGAGCAGTTCTCCACTGCCAGACTCTTTCACTGTATTGTTTGCACACTGGTGCAAATTTGCCATTAACTGAATCCACAGAAACCGTGAGCCTAAATAAACCTGTCCTACTTTCCATTGTTGATGTTGGTGACTTTATTGCAGTGATGAGAAAGTGACAATGACACCATCCTACCTGTTCCAATTTTTTCTAACTCAAAATGCTTGGTTATTCTTCCTATAAACATCTTCAAGTATCTCTTTCTCCTTTTTACTACTACCACTTTGCAGTACAGAATAATGATGGTTCATTTTGAAAATTTGTACATATGTATAACATATGTTGATCAATTGTTTCTTTATCCCTGTTTTCATTAACTTCTCACTTCCTCATCCCTGCCCTCATTTCTAAAAGTCTCACCTTTATTTTATTAATTTATTTATGTTTGAGGTTTTTCTGATAAAGCAACCATTCTATATTTCACTTTATGTGTCTGACTTAATTTTCTATGTTTTATGGCCTTGAGCTCATCCATTTCTCTTATAGCTCAATCCTACTCCATTGTGTATATATACTACATTTTATTTAATTTAACCATTCATCTGTTTATGGGTGTCTCACCTCTTTCCAGATTTTAGCTATTGTGAATTATGCTACTATCAGCATGAGAAACCATG
>PVIR01040439.1:0-13340 GCA_004026965.1 Petromus typicus | reverse complement strand
CAAAGCAACCAATTACATATAAAAGAAAACCCATTAGAATTACAGTAGACCTTTCAACACAAATATTTTAAGTCCAGGAGAGCTTGGAGTCAAGTGTTTCAAACCCTCCCAAGAAATGAAACAAATAAAACACTGCCTGCAGCCCAGACTGATGTGCTCTGCAAAACTGTCTTTCAAATTTGATGGAGAAATAGACTTTCCATGATGGGGTGCACTTTTATGAAATTCATGACCAGCAAACCAGCACTCCAAGAAATTCTCAAGAATACCCTAGAAAGAGACAATGAAGGTAACAATGCTTTTAAAAAGGCTACTGGAATGAATATACTAGGCACAGTGAGAAAAGGAGGAAGAGGAGGAGAAAAAAAAGAGGGAGAAGAAAAGAAACTGTTAATAGGAAAATAGTGCAATGACAAAAATGTCAAAACCTTTCAATGATAACTCTCAATGTTAAAGGTTCAATTCTCCAATCAAGAGATACATATTGACAGGACAGATCAATAAATAAAACCAAATAATGTTCTATATATAAGAAACATATGTAATTGAATAAGAAATTCATAGACTAAATATCAAAGAATAGAAAATAATATTATACATAATGGCAAATCCCAAACCAGCAGAAGTAGTTACCTTATTTTCAGACAAAGTGGGCTTCATGTCAAAATTGGCCAGAAGGAAATAAAATTATTCTATAGTAGTTAAGAGTACAATTAACCTGAAGACATAATAATTATAAATATATGCACCAAACACTGACACACCCCGTTTCATAAAAGAATAACTGCTAGGCAGAATATACTAACTATCCATTTATAGCAGAAGGCATCAGTATCCCACTGTCACAAACAAACCAACTAGATAAAAAATAAATCAACAAAGAAAATCAGAGTTGCACCATACCTCTGTATTTCTAATTCATGACACTGTTTACTGCAAATGAAATTAATGGGTAAAGCTTTTTTTTTTTTTTTTTTTAGACAGGGTTTCACTTTGTAGTTCAGGCTGGCCCTAAGCTCAGCCTCCAACTCACATCACAGCAATCCTCCTGCCTCTGCCTCCCGAGTGCTGGGATGACAGGCGTGAGCCACCACGCCTGGCACTGTGGTATGTGGTGCTGGTTGCTGCTGGGCTGAGTCTCCACGCCCAGTATTATTAAATGGTTACCGGGGATCGAACCCGGGCCCTTGCACTTGCAAGATAGGTGCCGGAACCACTGAGCTAACTCCCCAGCCCTGGGTAAAGCATTTTTGAAAGAATATGAATGGATACAGGGCTACTGTCTAGAATATATAAAGAGCTTAAAAAAATCAACCCCCAAATGGAAACACCCCCATATACATAAGCTTTGTTTCATTTTTTTGACTATCAGTTTTTTTCCTTCTGTACTCTCGCATACCTGCCTTTCCCCTTTTCCTTTTGCACATTTTCTTCCTATTTCATGTCATCTATCATCCATTTTGGGATTCACTTACACCTTTAGTTTTTCATACAAGAGAAAAGATACAGTATTTACACATCTGCATCCTATTTATTTAATTTATGAGTATGTTCTCAAGGTACATCTATTTGAGTATAAAAGACACAAATTTATCATTCTTTAAGGCTGAGTAATGCTCCATTTTGGATTTTTTTCTTTAAATATGCTTTCTTTATCCAGTCTCCCATTGATGGGCACTTGGGCTGTTGCCAAGATTTAGCTATCCCAATTGAGCTGCTATAAACATGGGTACACATATGTCACTGTGGTATGATTTTTTAAATTCTTTTGTATGTTTACCTAGCAGAAAAATAGTAGGTTAAAGCTAGATCTATATCTTTCTCCAGGTACTAAACTAAAATCTAACTGGATTAGAGACCTGAATATTAAAACACTAAAACTGCTAGAAAATAGGTTAGGTAGAACTCTTGAAGACATTGGAATAGAGAAAGACTTTAAGGAAAAAACCTCAGCAGCACAGGAATTAACAGAAACAATCAACAATTGGGATCTCGTCTTATTAAAAGCTTCAGCACAGCAAGAGAAACCACCAACAGAGTGAAAAATCTATAATATGCAAGAGTATTTTTACCAACTATTTCTCAGATAAATTACTACTATTTAGAGTATACAAATAACTTTTAAAAATATCCCCCCAATTTAAAGACCCAATTCAAAAATGGGCAGTTGAAACTAACAGATATGTTTCAGATAAAGAAGTAAAAGCAGATAAGAAACATACGAAAAAATGTTCAACATTGCTAATCATTCGAGAGATGCAGATGAAAACAACACTGAGATTTCATCTCACTCCAGGAAGAATGGCTGCTATCATGAAATCAACTAATAGCATAAACTGGTGGGGTCCAAAGAGGAAAGAGTCCTGTACAGTTGGAGGGGGTGTTGACTGGTGCAGCCACTGTGGAGATTCCTTAAACACTCTGACTCAAGGCCCATTTGACCTGCTTTCCCCTGACAGGAAGTGAGCCATCCTTGCATTTCTTTAACTTAGATACCTTACTTCTTATTCTGGTTCTCCCTTTCTTTCTCCTTACATCTTTCTTTCCATCCATCCCTCATTCTCTCGTTCTTATATTAACAAGGTATTTGGTATTAATCATGCTACATCATGTCCAGGATTTTTACTAGCTTGGATCAACGGAAGTTTGTCTTAGTTCAGCCTCTTCTATGGTTTGTGTTGGAAGATAATTCATACTATTATATCACCAGGGGATATAAAAGAGTTCAATCAACTCTACTAAAAATGAAACATAGCATTTAATCACTTAAACTTTTATATGAAAGTCAGAATTTTCTACATGTATAGAAACAAGAAGTTTTAAGTAATATTTTAAATTGTAAAAAATCCTTTGAGGTCGCTTCTTAAATAATTATCTTATTTCTGAAAGTTTTCATTGTTTTGAGTATGAGTTTTATTAGTAGTTTATGAATAAAAAGTGACCTGATTTTTTTCTCCAGATCATTCTAAATCTTAAAGATGTATTTTAGCCTTTCCTAATATTGGCCTATTTCTTGAGTTAGCAAGAAGCAGTTGGCACTAGAGAATTTTAAAAATTAATATCGTGCTTCAAACATACCATCAGATTTTTTTGCTACTATAGTTAAATTACAGCACAGACTGGTTTATATAGTTTATTATAATAAAACAGGACACTTTTAAATGGATTAACATGAAGGAGATTCTGTGGTGATACACCTTATAGAGAGAAGAAAACTTTCAGATAAAGAATAAGATCTCCTAACTTCAGGAAGAAAACTGTATTACAGTGCTCCACTACTGGTGAGAACTTTGGATGTATTGAAGTTTCATGGAAAACCCTCAAAGTCCATGCAATATCATCAGAATAACTTAAGTGAGAGACTAAAACAGTCATAAACACATATAAATCTATAGTTTATTTCCAACTATAATTTATTTGGATATTTTTCTGAATATTTATTTTGTTATTTTTAAAAGTAAACACAATTAAACTAGAAATGTACGAGGCAACATTAGGAAAAATGGGAGAAAATTAAGCCATACAGCAAGACTTTGGCAGCTCTTATTGAAGGAGAGGCCTTTGTAGGAACATTAGGTTTCAGCCAGGAGACTAAGCCCCAGCAGGGAACATGAGCAAGAGCTTCCCCTCCATGGCACCTTCACTGATGTTGTTCTGGACAACCCAGTTACAAAGCCTTAACCAACCTCAGCCCCTGACAGAGGTGGCTACAGGGCCATCTGGCTTTGGCCTGCCACCAGCACTATCTTCCAGGAAACATGGATGAATGTGCCTTGGGAAGTAGGTCAGCTGAACTCATTCCTAGCTGTGAATCCTGAAGTGACCAGTGGCTCGTGCTCATTACCTCTTACCCATGGTCTCTGAGAGGTTCTGCTGATATGGAGACTCAGTAGGACACATACTCATATATTCCCTCTAAATGTGGTCTCATTGTAGATTCTGAAGCAGCCCTATGACTTGGTATCTCTCCTCTCACCCTTTGGTACGAGAGTAGTCCTACCTGTCCAGAGGTAGGACATCCACCCATTCAACCAGTGACTAGGCAGAATCTGTACATGCCACTGCCGCAGCACCTGGCAATAGGACCACCAAATTAAGATCCTAAGAGAGACAGCAGCAGCCACATGATCAGGCTTTAATTCCAGCTAAATAAAACAGACAATAATTTATGAATGTATGAAGCAAAATGATTAATTTGTGAAGAAATGGAAACCATATTAAAAAACAAATACTGAAGCTGAAAAATATATTGAAAAATATATTTGAAATCATAAAATTAGAATGAAATCAGGAATTAAAATGAGAGAAGAAAGTATAAAAGTCATAGGGTACACTATAAAATGTATGAATGTATACATTATAAGAATATTGGAAGTGGGCCGGGGAGTTAGCTCAGTGGTTCCGGCGCCTGTCTTGCAAGCGCAAGGACCCGGGTTTGATTCCCCGGTAACCACATACCTATACTGGGTGTGGAGACTCCTTACACTCAGCAGCAATCAGTACCACACACCACAGTGCCGGGCGTGGTGGCTCACGCCTGTCATCCCAGCATTCGGGAGGCAGAGGCAGGAGGATTGCTGTGATGTGAGTTTGAGGCTGAGCTCAGGGCCAGCCTGAACCACAAAAGTAAGACCCTGTCTCAAAAAAAAAAAAAAAAAAAAAAAAAAAAAAAAAAAAAAAAAAAAAAAAAAAAAAAAAAGAATATTGGAAGTGATGAGAGGTAGTAGCAGAAAGTTTATTCAAATGAAATTGACAGTTTTCCAAATCTTGAAAATATTGATATATAGATTCTTTAAGTTTAAATAACCCTAAGTAAGATCTGTTCAATAAATGATACAATTATGTGTCACAGAATGATAGTTTTAACAATAAACAATATATATGATTGTAGTCATATAAGATTATATGGAGCTAAAAAAATTTATTGCTAAATGAGGACATGGTTAAAGAAGAGAAGAGAAAAGGAAACTTCAAAAGAGGAAAAAGAAAATAAACACTGAGATGGGTACTAGAAACATCTGCAGACTGCAACAAGTTCTTTACAAAGTTGGGAAACATGTAGTGATAATGAAATGCATATTTCAAAATATATTTTTTAAATGTTTAAATGTTTACACCATAAAGAAATAATAAATCATGTGAAAAGATAGATTAACCTGAACATCACATAATGCATATAATTTGAAATATCACGATAACCCATAAGTATGTATATTTTTATGTGCCAAATAATAAAAAGATTTGCAAACATGTAAAGATACTCTTTTTTTTTTTTTTTTTTTTTTGAGACAGGGTCTCGCTTTGTGGTTCAGACTGGCCCTGAGCTCAGCCTCAAACTCACATCACAGCGATCCTCCTGCCTCTGCCACCCGAGTGCTGGGATGACAGGCGTGAGCCACCATGCCTGGCACTGTGCTATGTGGTACTGGTTACTGCTGGGGTGAGTCTCCACGCCCAGTATTGTATGTGGTTACCAGGGATCAAACCGGGGTCCTTGAGCTTGCAAGACAGGCACTGGAACCACTGAGTTAAATCCCCAGCCCAAGATATTCTTCAACTGTGAAGAATGTTCATAGAACTTTATCTGCTTATCAGCAAATCTGTGTTAGCTTTCTCTCATTACGACAAAATACCAGTGGGACGTAAGCCTAAACGTTGAAAGGTTTATTTTGGCTCATGGTTTCAGCACATGCTTATTGGGCTCTGTTCCTTGAGATTATGGCAAGACAGGACATCACAGTGGAAAAGTGTAGGAGAACAAAGCTGTTCATCTCCTGGTAAGAGTGATGGAGACAGACAGAGGAAGACTGGGAAGGAAAAGGAGGGAGGGGAAAGGAAAGAGAAGAGGGAAAGACTCTCAGGTGAGCCTTTCAGGATGGATTCCAGAAAATAAGAGTTATCACAGAAGATGAAACCTCTGTTCCTATTATAATCCTGAACACTGTCATTGGATCAAGATTTTGGAGCAGAAGACAGTGATATTGACCCTTATGGTAGACCAATGGTAATATGAGCTTGTGCTTTTATGCTTAACAAACAAGTTTTAGGGGCCGGGGAGTTAGCTCAGTGGTTCCAGCGCCTGTCTTGCAAACGCAAAGACCCTGGTTCGATCCCCAGTAATCACATACCATACTGGGTGTGGAGACTCACGCCCAGCAGCAACCAGTACCACATACCACAGTGCCGGGCATGGTGGCTCACGCCTGTCATCCCAGCACTCGGGAGGCAGAGGCAGGAGGATTGCTGTGATGTGAGTTTGAGGCTGAGCTCAGGGCCAGCCTGAACCACAGAAGCGAGACCCTGCCTCAAAAAAAAAAAAAAAAAAATTAGAAAAAGGCTTATAGAATAAAGATGTAAACACAAATATTCTTGTACATTATTTGTGTTTTTGTGTGATGTGTTTCTGTTTTAAGCTAAGTGTTATTTGAAGAATCAGAAGGTTAAAAATTTTAATGCTTATAAAAATTGATAACTTTAGTGTGGCGTAAGTGTACAACATTTATAAAGTATTATACAGTAGGGTGCAGAAATGTCTCAAATCTGCACATTTATTCATCAGTCTTTCACCAACTCAGAACAATTACCTTACTGCAAGCTCAGTACATGTCTTGTACAGATACATCTTTCTAAATCTTTATGTTATATTTTCATACCTTTTCTGTGCTCAGATATGTTGAAATACCATTGTGTTACAATTGCCTATAATACTCAGTACAGTAAAACTATACTAGTTTGTTGCCTAGGTATGATAAGCTTTTTCATTCAGCCTATCTGTGTGCATCTGGTTTGTATAAGTATTGTCTTTATTTGAACAATGACAAAGTTCCCTGCCTAGCCATTCTATGGAACATACTTCTATAATTGAATAATTTGTCGAAAAGTCAAAAATAGAGAACCTTAAAGTGACTATTTCCTTGAAAAAGAGCCAATACTTATCATAACAGGCAGGTTCAATAAGGCTGTTAGTATACTTCTCAACAAAAGCCTTATGGCATTTTCAAGGCGCTAAAAGAAAAAAAAGACAAAGAAGAATACTATATCTGCCACAGTTGTCCTTTAGGAATGAAGGAGAGATGAAGATATTGTCAGTAAACACTGTTAGAGAAGCCTTACAAGAAATGCTAAAGAGAATTTTTCACTTTCAAATGTCATTGAGTAACACAAGAAAAACACTTGAAAACCTCAAACTTCCTGGGTAAGATAAGTAAATGGTTGGGGCTGGGGATATAGCTCAGTGGTTCTGGCTCCTGTCTTGCAAGCGCAAGGACCTGGGTTCAATCCCCGGTAACCACATAACAATACTGGGTGTGAAGACTCACCCCAGCGGCAACCAGTACCACATACCAGTGCCGGGCGTGGTGGCTCACGCCTGTAATCCCAGCACCCGGGAGGCAGAGGCAGGAGGATTGCTGTGATGTGAGTTTGAGGCTGAGCTCAGGGCCAGTCTGAACCACAAAGCGAGACCCTGTCTCAAAAAACCTTAAAAAAAAAAAAAAGATAAGTAAATGGTCAAATTTAAAATATTCTAATACTATAAAGCTGGTGTGAAAATCAGTAGCAATTCTAGTTATAAAAGTTAAAAGACAAGTGTACTAAAACGATTATAATGCTAATTGTTAATAAATTGATATACAGTGCAAATGTGATATAAAATGTTTTATGCAAACTTAAAGATTACCACAAAGAAAAAAGTGATAGACACCCACCCATAGAACAAAAAATAATTAGATGTCAGGAAGAAGTTCATATCTCTCAATAGTTACTTTAAAATTAGATGAATTAAATTTTCTAACCAAAATACATGAAGTAGTTGAATAGTTTTAAAAAAACAAAATGAAACAGGCCGGGGGTGGTGGTACACACCTCTAATCCCAACTCTTGGAAGGCTGAGGTAGGAGAATTGCCTCAATCCTGAGGCCTACCTGGGCTACATCGTGAGCTCAGAGCCAGCCTAAACTGCAGAGCAAGGACTTGCCTAAAACAGCAACAAACAAAAAATCTGAAAGTGTGTCTCCTTGTAAAAGTCTCACTTTAAGCTCTTGTACACACATGACGAAGTGAAGGCAAGTGCGAAAGTTCTTTTCTTCTAGGGGAGAACTGCACTAGTCCCCTGCTGTTCATGTACACAGTAAGCCAAAGAAGCATCAAGAAGTGTACAGAAGTGCTGAGGGGAAACAGTAGCTCATAGCGTGGAATTTAAAGAAACTTGGCAAATTTTGGTATATTGAGTTCTTGCTTGCACAAACTAAACAGAAGATGTCAAATTTGTTACAATGTGTAAGCTTTGCTGTTTGCCCAAGATAGGAGCCCGTGCTGTGTGATGTGTAGTTATGATGGGCTGCCGCATTAGGGTTCCCTGCCTTCATCACGTGTAAGGTAATTTGAGTGGCAGAATGGCTGGCTGTTGAAGAAACCTACCAAAGCTCGAAAGTGGAAATTCAATAAAGGCAAACAATAAATCCTTCCTGAAATCACATTGGTTAGTCTTTGTTGACAAGGTCTCACTATTTAGTTTAGTGAAGAATCCCAATGTGAATAAAAAAGGTTATGTCCTGCATAGCAGGATGGAGTTCAGAAGCACGTGTAACCCCTTTGCTCTCCATCGCTCTGACAACCCAAAGAGGCAAAGCCTTGTCTCAAACCTGAAATTTGCTATTTTTCTGGTGACAACACATGATAAAAGAACAGCCACATTCAAGCACCATATCTGTTTTTTTCATTTTGCTTTGTTTTTTAATTTGCACTCCACTTAGCCTTTGTGACGAACGGCCGGCAGGGGGCACATCCTGCATCAGCTGTCTGTGAGACGGCTGGGAAACTGGACTTGGAGGATCCCTTTCACTTTCAGGTTTTGTTACATCATTTTAACAGGGGCATTCCCTAATGCCTCGAAATATGACTCAAGAATCACACAGATACGAATCTGTGACAACAGATTTTGAAAAACCTAGACAGCCCATTCGCTCTGCTTTCTTCCTGTAGCAGAACCCGTGTTAGAACCCTAAGCCTCCACGCCGACCGCAGAGTGGGGGAGCGTCACGCTGGGCGGAGGCAGCGCCGGCTTTGTGGAGGGCAAGCCAGGCACCGCGGGGAGCAAGAGCTGCAGTAAACACCAGGGCCTTCCCTGCGCACTGAAGAGGTCTCCTTGCCTGCCTCAAACCCGCACTGCTGGAGCCTGTTTTTTAATGGTTTCTAGGAGTATTCCTTTAGTACACGGAATTCCAGCTTTGGACAGCATATTCTAGCAGTTATATGTGTTTGTGAAGTTTTCCTAGAATCCACAATGTTTTATTGAATGTATCTTAATTGAAAAGACTCTTTAGTAATGACTGAATAGCATGTGATAGAACAATTCCGTAATGCTTACTACACAAATACTATTCTGAGGTACATCTATGGCTACCCTATATAATAATTCACTCATTGGAAGGTATGCTGCACAATTTTTTTTTAATGTATATGTCCTTAGAACACAGTCTTATGAATACTTTTACTCAGTTGGGCTAAATTCTCAGTCCAAGCAGTTTCTATGATACAAAGTTAGTGAAAAAGAAAATACAAAGGCCAGAAGAGGAGGTGGCAGAATATGGCTTTTAAACAACCTCTTGTACTGGGGGTTTAAATGATTCCTAAATTTCACAAAATAGATTTCTGTTAACACTTGCTTAAAGCCTGGATTTAGTCCCTTAAGGGCTACTTAACCGAGTGGAATTGGCTTCACTGTGAAAGATTAGCAAGCATGGTTGTCTAGGCTGGCATCAAAGCACGATTTTTGAAACAACTTGGCCTCCATGTTCTCTACTAAGATTTACAAGATGGCACTTTGGTTTGAAAAACATGAACCAAATCTGAAATAAAAACCTTGCCATTACTAAGATATTGGTATAGCTGCTCATTACACAGATACAAATTATCCACTGAATCAATTTCTCAGTCCAGAATTCCTCACCCACCCGACCAAAGACCACTGCACACAGACAACACAGCTCAGGCCAGGGTCTCAGAGCCCGTCTGGGGCGTTGAGCTGCTACCTTACAGCCTTCAGAGCTAGAAATGCTTACTTCCTATGGAATCGCAGCAAGTAGGGTTCTCAATGGCCCTTTCCCTTCTAGCACAAGAAATGAGCCTTTTGCCTGCCTGCTTTTTATTTGAATTATTGAAGACCCATCATCACCATCGTTATGATGGCTGCACACAGGCTGAGATATAATAGTGCATTAGCTATCCCACTCATGGTGAAGAGTTCTAGTTTGTCACTTATGTAAGTGTGTTTTGTGAGCCATATTCTGCAAGAAGGGCCCTAATTTTTTAGATCAGTGCAGAGTGCACAGGCTTCAAGGGAAGGAAGAGAACCAGTCCATCAATGTCCTTGTTTTTAGTTAAAGAAGACTAAAATTTTTTCACACAGGTTTTTTCCCCATGAGAAATCATGATCTTCCAATATGCACATTACTAATTCGTGTTCTCCTGAGAAAGGCTCTTTTTCAGTTACATACTCAGAATCTGTCTATGTTCCAGTTGTTCATATTGTTTTTACTCTGTTGATTTTCAAAGGAGTCCTCATCGTGATCAGAATTTAAAATGACTTGGTATGCACTGTCTTCATGAATAATATTTTCTGAGCTCTGTGACTCATTGGTCTACACCAGAATAACTATCAGTCTCTACAACAGGGTTCAAGCGTGGGTGATCTCAGCCCTCTGCTTTCAGTATACATGTCAGTCATCTTTCCTTCTTATGGGAGAAAATGCGAAGGGTTTTAAATCCAGAATTCAGATCTTATGGACTAAAAAAAAATCTAGCTCGACTGATGTGGCCATTTCCTAAACCATTATTCTTGGTGACACGTTAATCATCTTTATTCTCTCTGCATGATCTCCAGTTGAGTCCTTCAACTTCATCCCCTGACTGAGCAGCTATTTCAGTATTTGCAGCAGAGGAGGGTTTGTGCCTGCTACTGTCTCCTATTAGTGCAATCACAAGAAGTCTCTAAACAGAAAGCAGCTCTGTGTGAATGGGGTATTAGCTGAAGGGAGAGAATGTAATGGGCAATTTCCAACCGCACTTCTTGTGACTCCAAAAATTCCTCTCCTAAGTAAGTATATTTCCTGAAAAACACGTTTTAAATTATTTATTTATTTGTTTGCTTGCTTGTTTGTTTGAGACAGGGTCTTGCTATGTAGTAGAGACTGTCCTTGAACTCATGACAATCCTCCTGCCTCAACTTCCTGAGTGCTTCAGGATTACAGGTGTGTCCCACCATGTCAAGTTCTTAAATACACTTGTATCACCATTGCCTCTTGTTATTTGTCCAGTGTAAGGCTCTTTTACACTTGAGTTTGTTATGACTCTTCTTTCCCTTCCCTGCAAAGATTTATGTTCCTCAGCATCCTGTTTGAATTTTTTTCTCCTTCTCAACTGTCCCCACATGAGGACTTCTATTACTGAAATTTTAGTACACCAACATCTTTTCTTGTACATTGCAAAGTAATGTACCCAAATGACAGTGGACATTTGACTCAGATGGCTAACAATCAACTTAGAGTATTCATTTTCATGGCCTTGCATATGACAGTACACCCTTAATTAAGAAAATTTTATTGATTTTTCCTTTTTTCATTTTAGCAGCTTCCTGACTGATATTAACTATGATTATTATTTTTAGGTTTCTCTGCAAGAATCAGGGATATATGTTTTAATTTTAGTTTTCTAAAGTGTTGTGAAAGAAACGCAGAGCCTGGTAGAAAAGTTTTTCCTTATGCTTTGAGTTTGACAATAGTGAGGAATTTGAACCATCTTCAAACTTTGATAAGGTTACATACTAAGGTTTGGAGTATCTCTTAAAAGAATAAACACACACAAGAAGTTTTATTTATTTATTTAGTTGATTTTATTTTGAGACAGAGTCTCACTTTGTAGTTCAGGCTGGCCCTGAGCTCACTCTGTAACCCAGGCCAGCCTCAAACTCACAGCAATCCTCCTGTCTCTGCCTCCTGAGTTCTGAAATTATAGGCATGAGCCACCACACCCAGCACAGTGATATGTGGTATGGGGGATTGAACTTAAGACCTTGTGCTTGCCAGGGAGATACCAGAACCACTGAACTAAATTCCTGGACCAAGAAGTTTTCTATGATACAAATTGAGTGACAAAGAAAAATGACAAACTGAATAGGAATAGAGAATATATTTTATTTTATTTATTATTATTATTATTTTATGGTACTGAGGATCAAACTCAGGACCTTTTACTTGTCAGGCAGATGTGGTACCACTGAGCTACATCCTCAGCCCAAAAATATACATTTTTAGCCATAATTTAAATGTATATATGACATTATATGTTCAAACATAATTTAAATCTCATTAAAAATTAAATAAATATTAAAATACACAAATAAATAGATGTTTGTATCTTTACAAAGTTAGCTGGAAGAGCAACTCCATGAAGATATGAACATAATGTTAGTACTTCAGAAAACAACATAGGAATAAAACTGTTATGATTAAAGCAAAAATGAGACTCTTTGAAAGGGCAGAATACCTAAAAGTGTGATAGAGTTCATGAGAACCATATCCATGTTGAGCCAGGACTCATTCCTTAGTCTTTCAGCTTCCTTGCAAGTTTTTCTGATAAAAAGAAGGATCTCATGATTTCTGCTCTGGTGACTTCCCAGGCACAAGGGCTGTACTGCTTCTCTTTAAGGTAGAGAGTGATCCTGTGGAAGTATTTCCTCACAGCCAGTCTGGAGTCTTCATGCATGATGGACACCTCTTCCAGCCCCACCTCCTGGCTCTGGCAGGCCTCCAGATCATTGAGCTGGTGATGGAGGCCAGTGCAGAAGGAGTCCAGCAGGTTACTGTTCCAGGCAGCAGATGAGTCTTCTGTGCTAAAGAGGTTGAAGGTCTGCCTGGTCATCTCATGGAGGACAGAGATAGCTTTTGTCTTCTCAATCTGTTTGCTATCAAACTCTTGGTGGGGGAAGCCAAAGTCTTCTCTGTCCTTCAGGCAGGAGAAAGTTGAGATTCTTCTCATTCGTTCCAGTAGTGTCAAGGTCCTTCTGATCCTTTGGCTGTGGGTGTGAGGCAAGTCACAGCCGAGAGAGCATGATGAGATGATGGTGAGCACCACCAGAGCCACCAATACAGAAAATGGCCGGGCCATGGGGGATTCTGCTGATGCTGTTAGGCTGTCTAAGGTGGGTGTGTGACCCTGAACCTTTGCCTCTGAGTGTTCTGAGGACCTTGATTTGTCAGACGGCTTAAATAGAGAATATAGAAGCTTCATTTTCTGAACACTCTCCTTTCATTTTCTACTTCTGTTTTTCCTTTCCTTTTTGC
>PVIR01040438.1:0-13371 GCA_004026965.1 Petromus typicus | reverse complement strand
AGGCGCCGGGACCACTGAGCTAAATCCCTGGCCCTCCGTTTTTATTTTAAAACAGAAGCAAAACTATCAAAATCTTCAGGTGTTGATTCGGGGCAGTGGAGTTCTTTAATGTGGCCTACATTATTCATTGTGGCGCTTTCAAAAGCATCATTAAAAGCTTTTGCGAATACATATATTTGAGAATAGAGGCACACTGGAAACAAGTTTCTAAGACAGAGCCTGTTTGTGGAAACCATGACACACTCATGTGAAAGAATGTTGTGAATGGTGATTGTGTCAAAAGACATTTTTCCTTCTTCGGTTGTAGTTGTCATTTTATTTTTTAAGGCAGAGTCTTGCTTTGTAGGTTAGGCTGGCCCTGAGCTCATTGTGTAGCCCAGGTGAGCCTTGAACTCACCGCAGTCCTCCTGCTTCTGCCTCCATCCATTACTGGGATGACAGGCTAGAGCGACCACACCCCGCATTGTGGTGTGTGGTGTGAGTCACCACTCCAGGCATTCCAGGCATTGTGGTATGTGGTCACTGGGGATTGAACTCTGGGACCTTGCGCTTGTGAGGCAGATACGGGAACCAGTGAGGTAAATGCCCAGCCCCATAGTTGCTTGTCTTAAGTATCTGCTATGAAGCACATACCAGGCCACATGCTGGAGCTGCCATGCTGAGCAAAACTGTTAGATCTGTCATCAGATGGAATTTACATTCTGATATGTTCAAGAAGGGAAAAAAGGACACGACAAAATAAAGTTTAGTATCTAATTTTGTGAACTAATGTTTATATTTGTGTAGACTGTTTTTTTGGAGACAAGGTCTCTCTTTGTAGTTCAGGCTGGCTCTGAACTCAGTATGTAGCCCAGGCTCACAGCAATCTTTCTGCCTCTGCCTCCCAAGTACTGGAATTACAGGTGTGAGCCACCAGGCCCAGCACTGTGGTAGGTGGTTACCAGGGATCAAACTCGGGACCTTGCACTTGCCAGGCAGATGCTGGAATGACTGAGCTAAATCCCCGGCCCATGTATACATTTTTTAAACTTAAAGTAATATATAGCCCACTGTTAAAATGGAAGTCTCTGGATATAGTGATTTTTATCTTACAGCTACAATAGGATATTTACCCCTATTTTTTTTTTTTTTTTTTTTAGTTTTTATGAGAGGGTCTTGCTTTGTAGTTCAGGCTGGTCCTGAGCTCAGCAATCCTCCTGCCTCTGCCTCCTGCATGCTGGGATTACAGCTGTGAGCCACTGTGTCCAGAACTGTGGTATGTGGTACTGATTGCTGATGGGCATGAGTCTCCACACCCGGCATTGTTGTATGTGGTTACTGGCATCGAACCTTGGACCTTGTGCTTGCAAAGCAGGCACCAGAACCACTGAGCTAAATCCCTGGCACCACTCCCAAATGTTTTAAATAATCAGCTAAATATATCTGCCCCCTGATATATAAGCTGAGAAGAGAAGTAAAACAGGTGAAACAAGGCAAGCAAAGCACAAACCTGACAGAGTATCAAAATTGAAGTTACAAATTAGTATATTATGTATACATACTGCATGTATGTGTTGCTCAAAGCTTGTGAAATATCTCATTCAATCATCGAAACAACCACATTTTAACAGAACATAAAGTACCTTGAAGTCTGGAGAGCTCAAGTAACCTAGAATGTTCACAGATCTAACTGCAGAGTTCAGAAACAGTGAATCATAAAGACTCTTTCTGGTGATCTCTAGTCCTGATTGCCACGTAGTTGTAAACCAGGAAACCAAGGCCATATTCACTCCCTTACACTAATTCTAAATTCGTTGTTGTTTTATGGTACAAGAAATAGAACCTAGGCTCTACCCCCCAACCCCACAGACTTCCTTGTATTTTGAGGCTCCCATGAGACTCCTGCAGTTGTGAGGATTGGACAATTAATGGTTCACCTGACTCCCAGTAGAATATCCCCTGAAACTGCACCCACATTCCTACCCGCTGCTGGCTATGCAAGGGAACTGACTGTCCACAGCCTCTTTACATTCTAGAACCTGGGAAGCAGCCTCCAGTCTTTAGACACAATTTTTGGCTTTTGGAAAGAAAAAACTCTTTATAATCATTATGGTGCAGACCTAGTAAAGCAGCCTAACTATAGAATAATTTTCTCTAAGTAGTACTAAAAAGTAGACTAGGATCAGATCATAAAAGGCTAGGAAGAAGATGCACTACAGTAACTGTTTCATGTATTTGAAGTTTGTTTTATACCTGTGACTAGATTACACATTCTTTAAGAATATTCTTTTCCAGGGCCAAGGATTTAGCTCAGTGGTACCTGGCAAGCACAAGGTCCTGAGTTTAATTCCCAGTACTACGTACCACAAAGCTGGGCGTGGTGGCTCACGCCTGTAATCCCAGCACTTGAGAGGCAGAGGCAGAGGCAGAAGGATTGTCAAGAGTTCAAGGCTGCCCTGGGCTACCTACTGAGTTCAGGGCCAGCCTGAACTACAAAAAAAGCAAGACCCTGTCTTCAAAGGAAAAAAAAAAAAAAAGAATATTCTCTTCCAAAAAACTATATAGAACCTCTGAACTCCTAAATTAAATGTATTGAATGTACAACACCATTTTTTTTGGAGACAGGATCTCACTGTGTAGCCCAGGCTTTCACTATCAGACTTTCACTATCCTCCTGCTTCACCTTGCCAAGTGCTGGAATAACAGCTGTGCAACAGCTTTGGACATACTTTTATTTTTATTTTTTGAGACAGGGTCTTGCTCAGCCTTGAACTCGCAGCACTCCTCCTGCCTCTGCCTCCTGAGTTCTGGGATTATAGGCGTGAGCCACCACACCTGGCATTGTGGTACGTGGTACTGATTGCTGGTGGGTGTGAGTCTCCATACCCAGCATTATTGTATATGGTTACTGGGATCGAACCCCAGGCTCTCATACTTGCAAAGCAAGCCTGGAACCACTGAGCTAAATCACCAGCCCAGGACATACTTTTAAAGTGTCAAACACCAACTTTTAAAATATTACTCATTTCTCTGGATTAGCTAGAGAAATCTCTTGTTCCATTGCTTGTTCGGTTCTGTAGACTTGGAGGCTTCCAGCAAAGTTACCAACATCACCTTCACTGGTTGGTTACTCTATGTCAAAGATGAACTTGAGCTCTTTTAACTATTTTTCATTATGATAGAACATATACTATAGCTGGGTATAATCTCAACATTCAAGAGGCAGAGGCAGGAGGATCACTGTGAGTTTGAGGCCAGCCTGAACTACAAAGCAAGACCCTGTTTCAAAAAACTAGAAAAGAATATATATATACATATATACTGTAAATTTTTGCCTCTTTCACCATTTTTAACTCTATAGTTCAGTGACATTAAGTACTCAATGAATTCACAGTGTTGTATATCCACTGCCATCCTGCATTTCCAGAACGATTCCATCATCCCACACTGCACCTGTACTATCAGATAATGACACCTCAAACCCTGCTCAGGTAGCCCAGGCTGGCCCCAATCCCCCCTCCTTCCTGCCTCAGCCTCTGGTGCTGGAATTACAAATGTGCACCACCACGCCCGACATAGTCTTATTTTTCATTGTGTGTGTGAGAAGTCCTCGATCTTAAATATAGATTCTTACACATTTTTTTCCAATATTAAAATCATAGGAGAGTAAACTTTTCTCTAATAATTTGTTTCTATAATTATTGCTATTTGGGAAGACAGAATGTTTTTGGGAGCTGGGCAGAAGCTTTCCCCATGGAAGTAGGGGAGGCTGAGCTCCAGAAACCACCCAGGGGCACCTGGCCTGGTCCTAAGGATCTGCCTGGCCACCCCTCCAGGCGCGCCAAGGTGGCTTCATTCCCTGCATACCCACTCTGCTTCCCGGATGAGTAATGAGGTATGTGGTTGCCTAAGTCCATGTTGCTCAATCATTTCAGATTGGTTCCCAGAAGAGCTGAGAGAAGCATTGTGAAGATACAGACCACATCCCATGTGGAAAGAGCAATTGTGTTGACACTTTACATGAAGGGAATCATTGCAGCAGACTGTTTTCCTTACCAGGCCCCCTGCTAGCTACTCCTGCTAAGTGAGCTGTGACAACAGCCCTCTGCGCTTGCTTATCTCATTATATGTAGACTTGGCTGCAACTTCTTCACATGCAAACATGAGCACAATGCTGTTCTGTTTATAACTGAAACTGAAAGATGAAATGCAGGCTGACGTGAACTACCCAGCAAGATCTTGATCTCAAGTCTTTTCAGTGTTCTTGCTATTTTGTTTTTTCTTTTTATTTTGGCTTTATTTTTGTTTTTTGAGACACTATATAGTTTGGGCTGGCCTTAAACTCACTGTGTACCCCAGGCTGTCCTCAAACTTATAGCAATCTTCCTGCCTAAGCCTCCCAAGTACTGGGATTATAGATGTGTACCACCTGTTTTGGCTTATCAAAATCAGTTGCTGTAATGATGTAATCCAGAAATGTGAACTAATTTAAATTAATAATCAATATTTAATTGTGTATTTCTAAAGAAAATATTTTCATGATGTATTTTGTTATTGGTAGTGGTGGCTGTTTTTTGAGACAAGGTATCACTATGTATTGTAGGCCTGTCTTGAACTCACAGGAATATCCCTGCTTTGACCTCCTGAGTTCTGTGTGTGTGTGTATGTGTGTATGTGTGCATGCATGCGTGTGTGTGTGTGTGTGTGTGCGTGCTTGCAAGGCGACGTGGTGCTACTGGCACTAAATCCCTGGCCTAGCCTTCTGAGCTCTGTGCTGAGATTATAGTCATGTGCCACTAGACTCTACTTCATGATCTATTTTTAACTTTGAATTTAAAACAATTAGATGTTATTTGGGTTGTCTTTTAATAGTTACTTTTAAGACCAAGTATTTTGGTTTATTGATCAAATCTGAAAAAGAAAAACTGAGTATGTTATTCTTAGGCAGTTGGTAAACCAGGTTTTGCTGGTGAAGACCTTGAAGCAATTACGATATGGTGACCTCAGATGCAGAAGTGGAAGTCAGCCAGTGACATAGAGCTTGCCAGGTTCCCAGATCAGATTGATATCTAGACAACTCAGGAAGCAGCTGATGATTGTCTTTGATAACTGGTAACACAGGCCATGAAGAATTTCTGAGTTGGAAGCCGAAACCTGAAAAATGCCCCAAAGCTAATATCCTTCAGGAAGACAAAGGTAGGAGGAAGGGGTAAAGGGAGAAACAGAAGAAAGCCTGCTACCTGAAGCATGCTAGAAATGGACTTGTGAGAAAGTAGAGAGGATGTTAGAGAAATAGGAAAATGAAAGAAACAGAGAAATAGGCAGATGAGATGGAAGAGCTCTGTAATTATGTATTGTAGAATTAAAAGATGAATTTGATGGTGTGGACCTTGTTGTACCAGCTGTACTGGAAGCTGAGGCAGGAGGATCTTTTGAGCTCAGGAGCTCAAGTTCAGCCTGTTTACCTTTAATATTTTTCTTTCAGGAAAGAATTATGAGAAAAAGAAGATGTGAGGATGGGCCTGGGATTTAACTCAATGGTTTCTGGTGTCTGCCTGGCAGGTACAAGATCCTGAGTTCGATCCTTGTAACCACACACCACAATGCCAGGTGACTCACGCCTGTAGTCCCAGCACTCGGGAGGCAGAAGCAGGAGGATTGCTGAGTTCAAGGCTAACGTTGGCTACATAAAGAGTTCAGGGCCAGCTTGAACTACAAAGTGAGATCCTGTATGAGAAAAAAAAAAGAGGAGAAGGAGGAGGAAGAAGTGGAGGAGGAGGAGAAGGAGGAAGAAGAAGAAGAAAGAAGAAGAAGAAGAAGAAGGTGACGGCGAATATAACTTATAGTTAAATGAAGATAGAGAAAAATAGTTTAAGAAAGACTTCCCCTAGGTTCAGGGACCCATGCATATCTGGGCATCTTGAATAGATACAGTGATGATCATTAGGTAGATAGTACATTATGTGCTACTAAAAATCCATCATAATCAGAAGAGATGCAGAAAAGGAAAAGCAATCCTCGTTACGAAGAGCAAAGCAAGAGGCATCACAGTCCCAGAGGTGAAGTAATAAAGCTACAGTGATAAAAACAGCGTGATACTGACACAAAAACAGACATGTGGATTGATGGAACAGAGGAAGCTGAAAAGAACGCAGACACGCTTAGCTACCGGATCTTTGACAAAAGGGACAAAAACATACATTAGAAGAAAGATGGCCTCTGTAATAAGTTGTGCTGGGAAAACTGGATATCCACTAGACCCATATCTTCTACCATGCACCTGACTAAAATCAAAATGAATCAAAATCGAAGCATTAAAACAGAATCACTTAATCTGCTGAAGATGAAATACATGAAACTCTTAAAGATGTAAGCACACACAAGGATTTTCTGAACAGAACCCCAGTTGCATAAGGAATAGTAGTAATAATCAACAGACAGGAGCATATCAAATTAAAATGTTTCTGCACAACAAAGAAACGACAACCTACAGAATGGGAAAAACTTTACAGATATTCCTCAGAGGATTAATATCTAGAATATATAAAGAACTAAAAAAATTAAACCTGTCCCAAAATAACCCAATCAGAAAATAGGCAACTGATATGAATAGGCACTTCTCAGAAGTAGTACTACAAATGGTCAATAAATACATGAAAAAATGTTCAGGTTTCCGGCCCTTAGAGAAATACAATTTAAAACAACATTGAGATTCTATCTTATCCTAGAAAGAATGGCTGTCATTAAGGAATCAACTAACAACAAATCCTAGCAAGTAGGAAGGGGTCTTTCTACATGTCTTCTAAGGAAATAAACTAATATAATCCCTATGAAGATAAGTATGAAGAATCTTCGAAAACTAAAAATATAAGTTGTATTCAATCCAGCTATTCCCTTTCTAGATATCTTCTTGAAAGATTCAAAGACATGATATCACATGCTTATTGTGTGTATCATGTTATAAGAGCACAATTCATAATAGCTAAACTTAAGCAGTCTGTATATCCATCAGCAAATGAATGGATATAGAAAAGTGGTATTTATACACAATGGAGTACCACTGTGCCATAAAGAAGGTTAAGCTTCAGTCATTTGTAGAAAATGGATGCACCTTGAGACCATAACATTGGGTGACATAAATCAGACACATAAGCTATCACGTTACCTCAAAATATAAAGCACAAAATGAGAGGTAGACAATAGGAAGTAAGAAGACAAATCTTTCTCAAATGATAAAGTCAAGAGAAGAAGGGAAGGGAGAAGGAGGAAGAAGCACAAAGGGATTTAAAAAATAAGATGTAGTATGTTATTTCTACAAGGAATGGAAACATTATGTAATGGAAACTCATACTAATAAAAAATTAAAAAGAACCCATATACACAAAGCTGCATTGTTTCAAAAATACAAAAGCATAAAGCACCATACAAACACCTGGCACCACTGCTCCTTTGACAATTGAAAGAAGTATGAATTTCACAGACCCCAGAACGTAAAGAAGTCAGAATAGAAATGAAGTATTTTTGTTTTTTCTGAGACAAAGCCTCACTATATCGTTCAGACTGGCCTCGAATTCACTGTGTGGTCCATGCTGACTTCAAACGGCGGTCCTCCTGCCTCAGCCTCCCAAGTGCTGGCATAACAGGCATGTACCACCGTGACCACTAAGAGAAATACTTTTAAACAGTTGAAACTACATTTTAGAAAAATCACAACTCAGTTCTGCAGTGCATGATTTTCATCCCAGCACTCAGGAGCTGAAGGAATGAATGGCGGAGAGTGTGAGGTCAAACTGGGGTGCACAGTGAGTTCCAAGAGACCTCATCTCGAAAAAACCAAAAAGATCACAACTCAGAGTTAGACTAACAAAATTCAGTTTTACATGGAAGATCAGGTTGACAGAGGTACCCCAAATCGCACAGGTCTTGGTGTAAGGACATCCTTAAGGGACGGTTATTCTGCTTCCTGCACATGGGAAGAGGATGTGGAAGCTCGGCAGCCAGCATGCTTTCCTGGCCCCTTCTGCTGCTGTTACATACAGTCAAAGGTGTGCAGGTGCCTAAAGGACATCAAGCCCTGCAAACTGGGATTCACACCCACGTGCACAGGGGAAGGAGCTGTGCTTGTTCATTGTGTGTGTGTGTGTGTGTGTGTGTGTGTGTGTGTGTGTGTGTGTGCGCACGCGCGCGCGCATGTGTGCTGGAGATTGAACCCAGGGCCTCACACATGCCAGTCATGTGCTGCACCACAGTGCATTGTTGTAAAAACACTGTGCTGTGAAACAAGGCACACCAGGAAGCTAAAGCTGGACCCACTCACTGGGTCGCCACTTTGGCTGACCCTTCCTTCCTTCCTTCTTTCTCTCCTTCCTCCCTTCTCTCTCTCTCTCTCTCTCTCTCTCTCTCTCTCTCTCTCTCTCTCTCTCTCTCTTTCTTCCTGTAAGACAGAATTTCACTAAATCAGTGGTCAGCTGGGTTGGGTTTCAACTAGTCATCTTCTGTCCTCAGCCTCCCAGGGTGGTGGGGTTCCAGGCTACATGATGCACCTTGATCTCAGAATCCCTAACCTCAGAGTTGTGGAAAAGAATTCTTTTTCTTTCTAAATGATCTAGTCTCACAAGCCAGAATCAAAGCCCCATCCCTCCTCTGGTAACTGCTAGCCAACACCAGCCCTTCCCTCTTGCCCGTCAGAAGATCTTAGGGTGTGCCCGGAGCTTCCTTCCACTGTCCTGTATGAGCTCTTGGGCTCCCAGGTGGCTCCACCCCATTCAACTGCTTGCACCTGGCCTGGTAAAGCTGTGCGGAGAGAATGCCTGGCCTCTCCCACACAACTCTGCCCAGCCAGGGAGGCAGACAGGAGCCAGCACTGGCATGTGCACAGAGTTGGTTGTGGGGCAGGCACAGGTGTGTGAGGTTGTCCGAGGCCCAAAGGCTAAGCCAGTCAAGCTCTGAACAAAGGGGATGGACAAGGCATGTGGCAGTGGTACTTCTGAAACTATGAAGCCATTCAAGTGTCCCTGTGTCCTTTCTCTGCCTGCCTGCTGGTGCCTGCCAACTGTGTAGGATCAGGCATTAGCCACCAGCCAAGTGGGAGGAGATGCTCACACACATCCACTACGCTGCGGGTCTCTCCTGGGCCGGCGCCGGCTCAGAGTCCTCTCTCTGGGGTGCTCTTCCAAGGTTCCTTGTAGAAAGTGGTATAAATGAATAAATGAGAGAAGGAGGGAAAGAAGACAAGGTCATGTCTTACTACTGCCACCTGCTCCATGGAAGGGATTATTGTCTCAGCTTCCTCCACCCAGAGCAAGTCCTGGCAAGTAGCAGCTGCTCGAAAAACATGATAACAATTGAATCACTTTTTAAATGACCAATCAGGCAAGTGGCATGAATTCATGGTTCTGCTGGGTGGCCGGGAATGCTGTACATATACTGTATTTCAATTTATTTTCTGTATGATTCTTATCCTTAATACTTATTCATTTGTGTGAAAACTCACATTAAAAAAAAAAAAACCCAAAGCATAAAAAAAGCAAAATCAAACAACAAATAAAAATCACTTCCTCATCCTGCTGCCTCTGCCTTCATCCTTCCTTACTGTGGGTGGTAAGTGTATGACCTCTGGTCTGGGAGAAAGCTGAGTGTCTGAGGAAGACGCCAGCCCTGATGCCAGCATTTCTGACCGTCTATGACATCTTGACCAACTTTTAAAAAACACTTCAGAACCTTGGTTTTCTGCTGTGTAAAGTAGGAATTTGTAACTACTGACCAGTGTCATGAAGATCAAAAAAGATAATGTGTCTGGATGGGGTGGCTGTCTGTTGAATACATGAACCTTTTGTTCCCAAATTTGGGAAAGCTGGAACTTATCAAATAGCAATAGAGTGAAAAGAATATTCTAGAAGGAAGCATAAAGTTGATAACCTTTCCTTGCATATTCAGTTTCATGAGTTAACGTCAAATCTGAGGGGAAAGTGAATTTCTACAGAAGGTAATGGCCCCATGTGCTGCCAATTACAGCCCATAGCTATGCATTCTTGGAATTGTCGAGAGAACATCTTAAAAATGCAGTGTTGGTGCTTTTTAAGTCAGGCATCATTGTGACAAATATCCTGTAACTCTTTAATACATTTTTTAAAAAAATTAAACTATTAAGCTATATTAATTTCTACATGTTGTACATGCCAAAAAAAAAAAAAAAAACTAAAAGAATTTGGGGACTTTGAATGGAATTTCCCTAATCTGAGGAAGGAACACCACAAGTTGAACATTGTAACTGTCAGCTGAGGAATTAATTCTAAGCCATTTTAAGGCTTGACAAGTATTTTGCTTGGCAAGAGTCGACAATGTATTATGGAGGATCTCTGAAACTTGGGGTTCTGATTCAATGCCAATCCTAGTTTTCTTTTAACACTGTTATGTAGAGAAGGGAAATGTACAAACAACTGCACTTGTTGAGAGCCCATGGTATTTGGTCACTACTTCCCCATTTTTTATGTGGTTTCTTTTTACATTCATTATATACTTATTTGAGCTGATTATGCTTTAAGGAAAGATCTACACCCAGGTTCATGCACGCACACACACACACACACACACACACACACACACACACACGTGCTCCATGTCCTCACTCACAGGTGCAAGGAGAAGGAGCAGGCCTTCTGCAGGCAGCGCCCACAGCACCTGTGTGAGACAGCACCCAGCCTGCTCATTCTCACGCCCCCGGAACGTGCTGCTGAAAACTTCAGAATGCCGGGAAATGGGAGACTGTGGGTGGAGTCTGATGGCCAGATGATTTCAGTTCCTCAGTCCATGAGGAGTGCTCAGAGGAATTTGCTTTTTCACTTCCAGGAAATAGTCCTCCCATCTAACGGGCACGATAGCAAGTGCCAAGTGGGCTGAGCAGGGACAAGTGCCAGGACGAGGGGCTCAACCCTGGACATTCCCTGGCAGCACTCGATGTGGTGAATTTGCAATGAAATAATTACACACAAGTTCTGCAAAAAGGCATAACTGGCAAAACACTGGCACAAGGGCTTTTGTTTGTGTGAGAAACAAGCTCTTGCCTGTTCAACTGAAAATGAATTTCAAACTTGAACTTGGTGTATAATTCTGCTGCTAAACAGTAATGTGGGCACGGTGTGGTCATAAGACAGCCATTTGGGGAGGTTCTCTTAGCCTGTTGGACACCTGGTGACTATCTCTTTCACAATGCTCATGATCTGAGAGTAGCATGGTACTTGGTTTCTGGAGGTGTGCTGCTATATTACAGAGGACTCAAGCCAGCCAGCAGCATCTATTGAGCAATTTTGTGCAGAGTGATTATGAAGAGAAGGAACAGAACAAGCTAAAGATGGAGCTCTGCACAGAAGAGAAAAAAATGACAGATGCCTTTTATAGAGCTAACAAGCTGTAAGGAATATACCAACCAAGGCTTAAGAGCTCAGAGGGTGCCACACAAATCCAGGGCTCAGCTGGACCCCAAAGTGCAAATAGGGACTGCTGCAGAAAGAACATGAAAAAGGGAACACAGGCTTCATATCAGGGGCACCCCTGGGGGACAGTCTGTGGGTTTAAATGCAGGGCTACAGGGTTGAAAATGTGGTTTTAAAATAGCACCCTCAAATTAGGATCAGAGACCTATAATTTTATCCCAAAAATCTAGAGGGCAGAACTAAACCTTTTTCCTATTGTATTCTCAAAAAAGCCATCTGCTTCTGGTGAATGGCTATTTGTAAACAAAAAAAAAAAATCATTTTGTGTGACATTTTGCACAGTCAACTGATGGTTGGTTTGAAGACAACACAAGCTTATGCTCAATGGAGATAAAACAGAAGGCAGAAACAAATAGAATATTAGTTTTTAAACTTGAGTTTAATTTATGCTTGATTTCACTGCCGCTTTTGGTGAGAGTGTTCACATTGAGGGTTCAATTGATTGAATTTAAATTCCCCAGCAACCAAACGACCATCAGTCAATATTAAGTAACACTGTGCTGAGTCACAGGGTTTATGCAGGTGAAGGGGCATCTACACTGTGGCTTCCAGAGCTCTGCCCTGGGTTTCCAAGCACCAGAAGAAAATTTGGAGTAGATCCCAGGCTGGCCTAGGAGACATTCTGTTCACTTCTAACTCACAGACTATGGAGGAATTCTGCCAAGAGTTATGTGCTGGGATCATCTGGAAGCATGTTCAAAAAGCAGATTTGTTAATCACTTTCCTAGAGACTCAGTCCAAAATCTGTGCTGGTCCCTGGTGTGTCCAATTTATTGCTTTATTATTATTTGCAGTACTAGGGATTGAACTGAGGGACTCTCTGCCACTTAGCTATACCTTGAGTCCTTTTTATATTTTTAGACAGTTTCATTAAGGCTGGACTTGAACTTGCGATCCTTCTGCCTCAGCCTCCCAAGTGGTTGGCCTTCAGACATGCACCACTACACCTGGTGTTTGTTTGATTTTTAATGGAAAATTTTAAACATTCACAAAAGTGAAGAGGTTAGTATAATGAACCCCCATGTGCTATACTCAGCTATAATAATTTTTAACTCATGGCTACCTATTTCATCTGCACCTATTGCCTAGCCCTTACCCCATTATTCTGAAACAAATCCTAGGCTTACTTTTTTTCTATAAATACTTCAGCATTTATCTTTAAAAACCAACACTTTAAAAAAAACCCATAAAAGTCATTCACATTATGAAGGAGGAAGGAAAAAATATTTTATTTGTAGATGACAAGATATTATATATAAAATATCTAAAAATACACATTAGGATTAGAGCTAATTAATGGATTTGGGAAAGTAGGTTATAAAAGTAATAAACACAATCAATATATTTGTAGATTAGTAATGTATAACCTGGAAATTAAGATAATGAAAATCTATAATAATATTGAAAAGAATCAACTGCGTAGCAATTTTTAAATTTAAACAAGAAACACAACACTTACACTCTGAAAACTATAAAATACCATGGGAAGAAACTAAAGTAGACCTAAGTAAGTAGAAATACACATGTATGTTCATAAACTAGAAAATTTAATAATACAAGGAAAATTAACATAAATAGATATTCAAATTTCATGGAACTGTATCAAAATTTCTAACATCATTTTTTAAAAGTTTTTTTGAGACAGGGTCTCGCTTTATAGTTCAGACTGGTCCTGAATTCACCCTTGAACTCAGCAATCCTCCTGCCTCTGACTACTGAGAGTTGGGATTATAGGTGTGAGCCACCACACCGGGCACTGTGGTGTGTGGTACTGATTGCTGTGAGTTTCCATGCCTGGCATTGTTGTATGTGGTTACCAGGGACTGAAGTAGGGAGCCTGTGCTTGCAAAGCAGGTGCCAGAACCACTGAGCTAAATCCCCAGCCCCTAACATCGTTTTT
>PVIR01040437.1:0-13340 GCA_004026965.1 Petromus typicus | reverse complement strand
AAAAAAAAAAAAAAAAAAACCTTAAAAAAATAAAAAAAAACGAAACAAAACAAAAAAACAACAAACAAACAAACAAACAAAAAATAAAGCTTATGTATATAGAGGATAGGGCTTGTAGAGAAGGCAAGGGAAAGGGGAAAAATGAGAATCAAGGTGTATCATGTACAGCTACAAATTCTTAATGATGAATGTGATCATAGTGTATGTATAAAATGTACCAAAAATCAATTTTATAAGACAACAAAAAAGACTACCCCCTGAGATCCTGTACCTATGGCAAACACTTCAAGTCAAACTTAACTGAGTAGGAGAACAATCCTGAATCTAAACAAAGATTCAACTGTATGCCAGTTGCGATCATTTACCAGGCATGTTCTTTCATGATCATTTATTAGATAAGCCACTTACTTCAGTAACGCAAAGGTAAAATATGTCTATATTTTAGACCTTATTTTCCTCCTTCATAAAAGAACTTGAAACAACTACAGAGAAAAAAATAAAACAATGAAATATGAGAATTACAAAGGCTAATTAAAACACGTTGTATATACAAATAAAAAAATTATCACAGGGCTGGTTATTTAGCTCAGTGATTCCGGTGTCTGCCTTGCAAGCATAAGGCCCAAGGTTCAATCCCCGGTGGTAACCACATATCGGGTGTGGTGACTCATGCCCACCAACAATCAGTACCGCATTCCATAGTGTAGGACGTGGTGGGTCATGCTTGTAATCCCAGCATTTGGGAGGCAGAGGCAGGAAGATTGCTGTGAGTTCCAGGTGCACCTGGGCTACATAGTGAACTCAGGACTAGCCTGAACTACAAAAGTGAGACCCTGTCTCAAAAAAAGAAAAGAAAAGAAAAGAAAAAAACAATTATCACCGTAAAACCACACTGTCAATAATCCCCTCAAAAAAAACTTCCTTTCATTTTGAACTCACTTATCCAATATTCTTGGTACCTTCCGAAGCAGTTCTAGGTGTCCTGTTTTGTATCTCTACAAAATATAAATTAAAAATACTGTGAAGGCTCCTGCCATCCCATGAAAAAGTAGGCTCACAGAAATGTTACAAGGTATCCTCATCTATCTTATTCACTGGATCTGACTTCTGGTTCTTCTCAAATTCAAATGAGCACGAAAGGGCACAAAAGAGAACTTCCAGAGCTGCTTGAAAAAGTAGCGAGAGATTGGAAAATGTGTTTCAAGTGAGAGGAAGTAATTTGAGGGGAATTAATGACAGTGCGTCTTTTATTGCAATACATTCAAAAATTTAACCAGATGTATCACATGTCATAAAAGTAAATAATATATCTTGTTAATTAAATAGA
Source organism: Petromus typicus (assembly GCA_004026965.1). Lineage (NCBI taxonomy): Eukaryota > Metazoa > Chordata > Mammalia > Rodentia > Petromuridae > Petromus > Petromus typicus. Next base: position 12,013 of record PVIR01040437.1, on the reverse strand, counting down.
GGCTAAGGGAAGGGATGAGGATGTGCTGGCAAGTTAAGGGATCAAAAATGATGAAGATGTGTTATAAACATCTACCAGTTCTCCAAAATGAAGGAAACAATTATGCACTGCAAACATACACTAAATCTAAAAGAAAGAGATAACATAGAAATGACAGTCAGACCTTTACTATTTTAGAGCAGTTTCCAACCTGTATACATTTGGGATCTTCTAGAAGGATAAGTGCTAGAATACATTGGAATTCAGGCCATAGGGCTTCACACTAAAAAAGTCACACAGAATCTCCTAGTTCAATTCTCTCATCTTATAACTGGGAAAACATGGGATCAAACAGATAGGAAAATTTGTATCAAATAACATAATGACTTAACCAAAAGATTTATGATTAGAACTCAAGTGTTCTAAGTACACTGTTCATTATTCTTGCCTCAAAATTTTCAAGCATAATTTTATAACCTAGAAAGGAATGAGTGAACTAGTGTGACGCGATGTCTTTGTGAACGTGAGAGGAACAGATCTTAGTAAGCAAAGGTTATTTTATTTTATTTTATTATTATTTTTTTTTTTTTAGGTTTTCTGAGACAGGGTCTCGCTTTGTGGTTCAGGCTGGCCCTGAGCTCAGCCTCCAACTCACATCACAGCAATCCTCCTGCCTCTGCCTCCCCAGTGCTGGGATTACAGGTGTGAGCCACCACACCTGGCACTGTGGTACGTGGTAATGATTGCTGATGGGGTGAGTCTCCATGCCCAGTATTGTTATGTGATTACCGGGATCAAACCCAGGCCCTTGAGCTTGCAAGACGGGCACTGGAACCACTGAGCTATATCCACAGTCCCTAATATAATTCTTGAAATTGGATGATTAGTCCAATAAAGTGCAGTAAACTATTTTGCTTTTTCATGTTGAAAACTAAGTCATGTCAGGTATGGTACAAATTCTCAATGTTGATTGTGATCATACTGTATATATAAAATACACCAATAAAATCAATTTTTAAAAGGAAAAAGAAAATTTGACTTTTAAGTGTCTGTGTGCACGCGTACATTACTGGATTCTGCTGAACTTCAAAAATCTACTGTAATTTCACTTAATTATTTTTGTGTTTCTCTACACTCAGCACAACCTGTGGAACCCTGTGGTTAAGGGCCAGAATAATGTCTTAGCTGCCTTAATTTTTGCTTCACTGTTATGCCTTCCAAATTAGAAATACGTACATACTTTTATTAGTGATGATTACTCAAAAGACATCAGGTCTCCTATCTTTCTGGGCTGCTCTATAATAGTTCTCTTAGTAGGAATAAAACATGGGGGGGGGGATCATGAACGGAGCTTGTACCTGAGTATAAATAAAGCTGTCTTTGTGTCAAGGTCTCCTTCTCTTTCTAGCTTTCAGAGATTCCCTTCTTTCTCTCTCTCTCTCACTTCTCTCTCTCTCTCTGTGTGTGTGGTCTTTCTCTCTGTCTGTGCCTATACATCCGTGTATCTGGTGTGAGTAATGTGGTGGCATTTGGCAGACCTGTGTGGACTCTGCGGTGAGCTTTCAGGTGAGAGCTTTTGGTGTACACTTTGTTGCATCCTGCAAAGTCACATTGGTGAATCCGTCTTCTCTTCAGATCAAGTGACTCTTCTCCCTGCATTTGGGTCATTATTCTTGATCTAAGCAAAGAAAGAGAGATAAGGCCAAAGAATGAATCTAAGGTGAAGGCTAAAGAAATTGACTCGAATACAGTAGTACCTCCTCACACCCATTTTTATTTTATTACTAAATGCTAAGCCTGTTGAAGAGGAAATAATTGAAATAATGTGAATGATTGTCTCAACTTCCCCGTTCTGTTCATTAACGCAAGTTCCTCACAAAGCATGGGAAGTGGTAATGTTTTCCTAAGCAAATGCATTCCAGAAGAATGTGAGCATTGCACTTCAATTAATGTCACTCTTGTACTTTAAAAAATGCATGTTTTGCACAACATGGTTGCTAACCATGAGCCAAATACCTCCATTTATTTCAACATTGGAATTTGTCTGTTTTGCATTCACAAAGAGAAATAGTAGACAATTTTAACTTATGTAGATTTTGAAGATTTTTTAAGGATAAAATTGATGACCTACAATTAGAAAATAATTCAAACACATGCACATACATGCACATCCACACAAACTTGTACAGTAAGACAGTTTTACCTATATTTTGGTGTTTTTAAATTTGTCCTTTTGTTTCTGATAATTAGTTCCGCCTCTTGCATGCACACACACACACACACACACACACAGAATTAGAGACAAAACTACTCACTCTCTCTGCAGCCCGTGTAGACTCTGTAAGGCTGACGATCCACTCTCAGTTAAACTCTCCTCACTGTCACTTGGGATCTCCAGTGGAGACATGGAGGTGGGGTCAACTTTCACTAAGAACAAAGAAATGGAGCAGTATGGGCCAGAATGCACATGGCTCTGCAATCATGTTCTACCTTTCCAGTTCAGCCCACCTTGAGAAGTGGCAGCAAATTACAGAAGTAAAGAAAAATGAGAGATGGGAGAAGTGTAATTATGTGGAATAAAAAAAATACTTGTAAAAAATGTTAGTGCAGCAAGGAAAAGAGATGTCTTGACGGAAGGGTAGAAGTAATTGCTCTGGTACTATCAGAATGTGAATTTTTCTTGGCTATAATTTGAGTATGATTCATTTCCTATCTCTAGCTGCCAAGACAAGCTCTTCCAAAATGTTGAGTGCAATGTATGTTTTGGGGTTTTTTTTTTGTTTTTTTTGTTTTTGAGACAGGGTCCCACTTTATAGTTCAAACTGTCCCTGAACTCACTATGTAACCTAAGTGAGCCTCAAACTCATAGCAATCCTCCTGCCTCTGCCTCCTGAGTGCTGGGATTATAGGCCTGAGCCACCACACGCAGTATGAGTGCAATGTATGTTTTATGAACTCTTTCAATAGTTCCTGGTCTGTTCTAAAACACTTTCTACTGTTATTCTAGAGAGCACAACATCTCTTTGGCTTTTGTGTTTCTAAGCTAAAATGAGGCAATGAGAGAAAAATGTACCTAGTACCCAGTAGTTACTTGATACAGGTTAGCATTCTTCCCATTTGGCTACATTGGAAAAAGCTCTCAAATATTTTGTGTTAATTACAGTGATATGCAAAGGCCTTGGGTTCAATTCACAGCACCAAAAAGCTTGTTTTTATGTTTTAACAAAACTCAATTTATTTGTGAGGACACTGAGTCAGTAAAATATTCAAATTTCCTATATGAAGGAAAAGGGTAAGTATAAAGTGAATGGGGGTATTTGGCTAGTATACATGTCTCGATACTTTGATTTTGCATCATTCCCTAAAATATCACTGTGTACATGCCTGTGGATGACATGAATGTACTAGAATCTTAAGTTTGTGTACATTTCAAAAAACAAAAATTTGCATGTAAATGGTTTAGCATTATTTTCATACTCTTCTCGCATTCCAATGTATATATAAATTGGAGACTACTGAGCTAATGTCCTCATCTTGAAGCCATAATGAACATATTTGAAGTTTGCTTTGCTTATCTGAAGGGCTGTGGTGGATTGATGGATATTGGGGGAAGGTAGAGGCAATGATAAAGAGCCCCTTCAACCCACCTTCCGTGTTCCCACTGTCATCATCTCCGCAAACTGTCACACAAGGAATTTTGTTTCCACTTTTTATTTCTTTTTGTTTTGCTTTCCTTTTTATAAGGGAATTGATATTATCTTTAAAATAAGATTCTGATGAATACAAATATTTATCATGACTATAATTAAGTACTACTGTAATTCAATAGACCATTGCAGTCTCTGTATTTTGATGCTTTGGTTTTCTTCAACTTCCTACAATTAGTGACAAAATGATCAACAGGCTTTGAATTTTAAAGGCACAAGATTTTCATAATATCTATAATATAAAGAGTTGAAATCTAGTCAATTCCACCTAGATATCTTCCCTTTAGCTTTTGAAATTCATGAAAAAAACCTTCTCAACTCCTCCTTTGACATGAGCTTAAATCCTCTTATTCTTTTCTTGATTATACTCCAATTTCTCAATGTCTTTCCTAAGCCACAGCAAACAAAGTTGATTAAAATACGACAGATGGATATGTTCAAGGGAGCAGGGGAACTAAGGAGGGGAGCTGGGTAAAGGGAAGAAGGGAAAGAAAAGGTATGAGAAAAGAAAAAATGGAAACAAAGTCTTTGCAAAACAGGGAAGGGTGTCAGGGCTGAGAGGAGGGCACAGGAATGGGGCAAAAATAAGAATCAAGGTATGGGACCAGGGAGTTAGCTCAGTGGTTCCGGCGCCTGTCTTGCAAGCGCAAGGGCCCGGGTTCGATCTCCGGTAACCACATACCATACTGCATGTGGAGACTCACACCCAGCAGCAACCAGTACCACATACCACAGTGCCGGGCGTGGTGGCTCACGCCTGTAATCCCAGCACTCAGGAGGCAGAGGCAGGAGGATTGTGATGTGAGTTGGAGGCTGAGCTCAGGGCCAGCTTGAACTACAAAGTGAGACCCCGTCTCAACAAAACTAAAAAATAAAAATAAAAAAATAAAAGAAGCAAGGTATGTCATGTAGAAGTACAAGACCCCAGGGATGAATGTCATCGAGTGTATACCTAAAATGTGCCAATAAACTTAAAATGATAAAAAACCATAGGTGTGGTGAAGTATGTATTGAACCACTTCCCAAGCTATCTAATTTTCTTTTGTCATTCTTGATTACAAAATAAATAGAAATCATTCTGGAAGGGAAACTTGGTTGTTGGGTGATTCAGTAGAAGGGAGACTTATGTTAGACCATTCTAAATTCTGAAATTACTTTAAAAATTAAATGAAAGGAAATGTTAAGACTGATGTATATTCCCTTGGAAACATTTTCTAAATTTTCATACACTGAATTTCTACTGAGAAACAACTACCATGCAAGACCATCTTAGCCTTTCTAGGAAGTCATCCACAAAAAAAAAATGAGAAGGTTTTACTCTTTAGATATTTATATTGGGGAAATGTTTGCATAATTGTAGCAAAGACGAGTAAACAGTTTAAAAGGGAAGAGGTAAGTGTCCTATGAGGAGGAACACAAGAAAGATGGCAAAAAGATTTATCAAAGAGATTGATTTGAAGGGAAGAGATAAAATAAAGGTGTTGGGAGAGATAAGAGCTAAGGCTGACTAAGTATAGGAGTGATAGAACTGTTGTTTCTCCAGTTTTTCACCCTAATATTCTTAACATAAAGAAGAATAAACACATCCTCCTGAAAATCCAAAGATAGTGCTTACTCCAGTAGTATGCATACTAAAATTGGAATGATACATAGATTAGCATGTCTCTTATACAAGGACGACATACAAATTCGTGAAGCATTCCATATTTTACCTCCCACAGACATGACTAGAAATGAACCTCTCCACATACATCATAATCAGAATTACAAAGATCCAGTACAAGGAGTGATTGCCAAGAAGTGTAAAACCTAAACAGCAAGTAAGCCCATCTGAGTAACAATGGATTTTTCAGCCAAATATTGAAAGCCAGGGAAAATTGAAATAAAATTTACCATTACTAAAAGAAAATCAATATGAATGCAGAATTCTATATTCGATAGCATTAGCTTGCAAATTTCAGAGAATTAGAGCTTCTGTGACAAAAACAAAAACAATAACAAACCCCTCCCCCCCAAAAAAAAACCTTTAGAAAATTCATGACCACTGGGTCAACATTGCAGAAAAGGGACAGCTACACAGAAATGAAGGTCCTCAGCACCAGGGAGTACAAAGCAAAGTATATATCCAAAGAAGGAGCTGGAAGAAAGAGAAAAAATGAAGCAACTAATAGTAAAAAAAACAATGCAAAGACAGCATTCAGTAAATAACTTACAATAATAACAATGTTAATGATGTTAATTCTTCAGTCAATGACAGACAGGCAGACTAGATTTTAAAAAATCTAATCATATGCTGATTGCAAGAGAAATACTTCATATCTCCAAAAATATACTATACAAACTAAACATGAAGGGATGAAAAAAATGCTCCATACAACCAGAGCCCAAGAACAAGAAGATCTAACTTATTTTCAAACATGACATACTTTAAGCTGAAATTGAACAGAAGAGACAAAGATGGCCATAATATATTGATAATAAGACATATATACTATCTGATGGCATATCCTACTTTGTAAAACAAAAACTACTGAACATGAAAGAAAAGATGATTCCAAAAAGAGAAGAGGGATGTGCAATTCCTTATTCTCACAAACAGATCAACCAGACAAAAAAATCAACAAAGAAATATCAGAGCTGTACTGGGGATATAGCTCAGTGGTTCCAGCACCTGCCCTGCAAGTGCAAGGGCCCGGGTTCAATCCCCAGTAACCACATGCAACAATGCTGGGCATAGTGACTCACGCCCAGCAGCAATGAGAACCACATACCACAGTGGCGGGCGTGGTGGCTCATGCCTGTAATCCCAGCACTCGCCTGTAATCCCAGCACTCGCTTGTAATCCCAGCACTCGCCTGTAGTCCCAGAACTTGGGAGGCAGAGGCAGGAAGATTGCTATGATGTGAGTTGAGGCTGAGCTCAGGGCCAGCCTGAACTACAAAGTGAGACCCTGTCTCAAAAAACTAAAAAAAAAAGAGAAATATCAGAGCTGAATAGACTATTGAAAAAAATAAACAACATATCTATAGAGTGTTTCATTTAACATCAGCAGAATGCACTTGTTTTTCATACCATATGAAATTTTTTCCAATATAATAGTCCATATAACAGCCGATAAAACATACTTAAATAAATACCAAAGAATTGAAATAATCTTCTGCATACTACTGAATCATAGCATAATGAAATTAGAAATCAACCTCAAAGAAATTACAGACACCATGGAAACTCAGGAAGATTAAATCATATATTATTGAATAATCCTTGGATCACAGAAGAAATCAAAGAAGAATGTGAAAAAATTCCTAGAATCAAATGATAGTGAAAATACATGATAGCAAAACATACAGAATACAATAAAAGCAATTCTAAGGGAACTTTATAGCAGTGAACAGAGACATTAAAAGAATAGCACAATCCCCCCAAAAATACCTAATGAGACATCTCAAGATCCGAGAAAAACAAGAACAACAAATGCAAAATTAATAGAAGGAAAGAAAATATAGAAATTGAAGCAAGAGTAATGAAAATGAAACTAAAAGAATGCAAAGGACCAATAAATAAATGAATTGGTTCTTTGAAAGGATAACCAAGACTGATAAACTCCAAGCCAAACTTACCAAAAGGAGAACTGAATTCTATCAAGACAATTGGTAACAAAAATGTGAATTCATAATGGACCTTACTCAAATCCAGAGCGATATAAGAAACAATTTGGAAAAATTATATTCCAATAAGTTGGAGAATCTTACAAACAATAAATTTATTGGCATGTGAATAACTAAAATTGAACTAAAATATCTGAAAATATCTAAATATACCAAATTATAGCCAATAAAATAGTAAATAAAACCTTACCAGCTAACAAAAGCCCAGGAAATGACAGATTTAGTATAGAATTTCACAAGAACCTCAGGAAAGATCTAGTACCAATATTTCTCAAATACTCCAATAAAATCTGAAGGGAAGGAGTGCCATGAAACTCTTTCCTGAAAGCTAGCATGACCCTGATACCAGAACTGAATCAGCACCTAATAAAAAAAATAAGCATAAAATGTAGCAATAAAACCAATTTTACAAAAGAAAGAAATGAAAAAGAAAACCACCTCTTTAATAACCAGAAATCCAGAAATTCTTAATGAAACACTTGCAGATAGAATGGCAACAAATCATGTAAAAGATCAGACATCATGGCCAAGGTGGCTTAATCAGGGGGATGTAAAAATAGTTCAACATAGCTAAATAAATAAATCGGTCATCACACCAACAGAAGCAAGAAAAATCACATGATCATCACCAGATACAAAAAGCTTGTGACAATACAACAATCACTCATGATAAAAATCCTAATGACAATAAGTATAGAAGGACATTCCTCAATCTAATAAAAGCCATTTAGGACAAACCACTGTAAGTATCATACTAACTGAAAATGTTTCTTCGAAAATCTGGAGCAAGACATATGTATGTACTCTAACCCCTCCTGTTTGAGGACTCAAAATACTAGCCACAGAAGTTAGGCAAGAGAGAGGCCGGGGAGTTAGCTCAGTGGTTCTGGCACCTGTCTCGCAAGCACAAGGACCTGGGTTCGATTCCCTAGTAACCACATAACAATACTGGGTGTGGAGACTCACGCCCAGCAGCAACCAGTACCACATCCACAGTGCCGGGCGTGGTGGCTCACGCCTGTAATCCCAGCACTCGGGAGGCAGAGGCAGGAGGATTGTGATGTGAGTTTGAGGCTGAGCTCAGGGCCAGCCTGAACCACAAAGCGAGACCCTGTCTCAAAAAACCTAAAAAAAAAAAAAAAAAAAAAAAAGTTAGGCAAGAGAAACAAGTAAAAAGGATACACACAGGAAAGAGAAGTTAAATTATATTATTTGCAGATGATAGGATTCATTAAATGGAAGGACCAAGTAACTCCACCAGAAAACTCTCAAAATCAACAAACAAATTTAGTAAGTAGCAGGATACAAAATCTGCACCAAAAATGAATAGCATTATCATACAACAATAATGAACACATCAAGAAAGCAATAAGAAAAACAATCCCATTCACAGTAGCTTCATAAAACTAAATTATTATCCGAGCCCAGGAAGTAACAGACTTCTAAAACTATGGTGCTCTGGAAAAAGAGATCTTAAATGTCTTTTAATATAAATATTAATTTGTTTCACTTGTACTAGTTTCTTTTCATCATTGAAAAAATGTTTTTTTCTTTTATCTGTTTTTTTCTCTGTACAGAGAATTCTTTTATCTATGACTAATAACATAGTGGTCAGTCTTTTAAGGCTATGATAAACAACATATTTATTTTTAAATGAAATTTTGTGTTATTTTTTCATAAAAGTAGGAATATATTTGTTCTATTTACTTTCTTAATATCTACTTGTATTATATAAATATTAAAATGTAAGTAATATTAAAATGAAAAGATAACCATTGTTCCTGGATAGAGAAAACCAATATTGTCAAAATGGTCATATTGCCAAAAAGGATATATAGATTTAATAAATTTCCAGTGAAAATACCATCAGCATTTTCACAGGATTATATAAAACTCCTAACATTTACATAGAAGCAGAAGAGTTCTAGAAAATACCCAAAGCAGTCTCAACCACCAAAAGCAAAGCAGGAGGCATCACAGTCTCTGATTTAAATTTATATCACAAAGTTACAGCCATAACAGCATGTTACAAGCACAGAAACAGACGGTGGATAAGTGGGATAGAAGTGATGGTGCAGAGACAATCCCAGGTTCACTTACCCCTGTGTCCTTTGACAAAGGTGCTGGAAAACTGATAGCCCCTTGAACAGATGGTACTGGAATTACGGATTATCCACACACCACACAGAGAAGAATGAATCTAGACCCATATGTCACACCCTGTCCTAATCCAATCAAACTAGATAAAACAACCCTAGATTTTAAAGTAAAAACACCAAATCTACTGGATGATAAAATAGGTAATCTTTTAGATATAGTCATAGGAATGAACTTCTGAACAGAATCACAACTGAAAAATACAGAAAATCTACAAATAGAGTTATGTCAAATAAAAACCTCTGCACAGCAAAGAAAACAACCAAGAGCATGAAGCAATATTCTACAGAATGCAAAAAACTTGTCACATACATCTCCACAGAGGACTAAGATCCAGAATACATTTTTTAAATAAACATTTTTATTTATTTTAAAAAATAATTCCTCAAATTACAAGAGCCAATGAAAAAATGGTTAGTTGAAATGAAGAGAAACTTCTCAATAAAAGACTTACAAATAGGCCAGAGATTTAGCTCAGTGGTTCTGGCATCTGTCTTGCAAGTGGAAGGGCCCGGGTTCGATCCCCGGTAACCACATGCAATACTGGGTGTGGAGACTCACGCCCAGCAGCAACCAATACCACATACCACAGTGCCGGGCATGGTGGCTCACACCTGTCATCCCAGCATTCGGGAGGCAGAGGCGGGAGGATTGCTGTGATGTGAGATGGAGGCTGAGCTCAGGGCCAGCCTAAACTACAAAGCGAGACCTTGCCTCAAAAAAATAAAAAGGAAGTACAAGTAGCCAATTACTAAATGAAAAAATGTAAAATATCTTTGGGTCATCAGAGAAATGTACATGAAAATAACACTGAAATTCCATCTTACTCCACAAAGAATGGCTGTAATCCACAAATCAATAAACAATAAACTTTGGCAACATTGTAGGCAAAAAGGTATCTTACATTGTTTATTGTAATGTAAACTAGTACAACAAATATGGGAATCAGCTTGGAGACTCGTCAAGAAACTAAAAATTGAGCCGGGGATTTAGCTCAGTGGTTCCAGTGCCTGCCCGAAGTTTGATCCCAGGTAACCACATACAACAATGCTGGGTGTAGTGACTCACACCCAGCAGCAATCAGTACCACATATCACAGTGCCGGGCCTGGTGGGTCACACCTGTGATCCCAGCACTCAAGAGGCAGAGGCAGGAGGATTGCTATAAATTCAAGGCTGGGTTGTGCTACACAGTGAGCTCAGGGCCCGCCTGATCTACAGAGACCCTGTCTCAAAAAAAAAAAAAAAAAAAAAAGCTAAAAGTTCAAGTTCTATTTGAACCAGGTATACCTCTTTTTGATATTCTCCTGAAGTTGATGACATATTACAGCAATATACGCATATGTATATTTACAGATGAATAGTTGACAATATTTAAATCTTGGAAGTAGCCTAAAGGCCCATACATAGATGTAAAGATAAAGAAGCTGTGGTATATATACACACAATGGAGTACTTCTCATCCACGAGAAAGATAAATTTTAGTCATTTGTAGGAAAATTGATGCATCTTGAGACTGTTTTAGCTGCTTTTGTCACTGAGGCACAATATCTGACACTCACAACTTAAAGGAGGAAAAGTTTATTTTAGCTCACATTTCAGTCCCTGTTTGGCTGGCTCCAAGGCAGAAAAGGCTTGGGGAAAAGGACTAAGCAGAGGACAGCTGCTCTTCTGTCACTCAGGAAGACAGAGAGAAGGAAGGAGACAGGGAGGAAGATACACTTTTCCAGGACATGTCCCCAGTGACCTGTTCTTCCAACCAGGCCCCACCTTCTAGGCCCCATGATTCTATCATCTTCCAACAGTTTCAACTCAGAACACTTGAGTCTTTGGGGGGACATTCTAGACTTAAACAATTACATTCCATCCCTGGAACGAAACAGACTTATGCCCATCTCTTTATGCAAAATATACTTAATTCATCTCTGAGTCTCCAAATTTTAATAGATTCACCATTGGATCTAAGTTTCCTCTTACAATCATTGCAAACTTTTAGCTATAAACTCATATAATAATAATCAAAAGGAAAGTTAAACACTTCCAATATAAAATGGCACAGTCTAAATGAATTTATAAGGGAAGGAAAAGACAGCATTAAAGCAGGACCAGAGGCCAGCAGGGCAAATACTAAATCCCGTAGCTTGATGTCTAGCATGCAGTGCACATTGTGGCAAGAAATAACTTTAAAGAGCTTGTGCAGTCCTGACCCTAGACAATGCAGGGTGCAGGCCACATGTCTTTGCTTACTGTCTGGTGCTCTTCCTCAGCAACAATCTATGTTTCTGGGATCTCCAACTTCCTAGAATCTCCACTGCAATTTTGGCTTTATTCTCACCACTTCATATACTGCCTCTCAGAGGCAAACTGCTTGGACTCCTAGGCCTTCTTCTGAAATATGGGTGAAAGTACCTCTGTCCCACAGCTCTTGCATCCTAAAACCACATCAATCCAGCTCCACATGGACAATGTCAAAGTATGCTTCCAGGTCAAGCTTTATCTAGCC
>PVIR01040436.1:0-13328 GCA_004026965.1 Petromus typicus | reverse complement strand
TACTGGGTGTGGAGACCCACACCCAGCAGCAACCAGTACCACATACCACAGTGCCGGGCGTGGTGGCTCACGCCTGTAATCCCAGCACTCGGGAGGCAGAGGCAGGAGGATTGCTGTGATGTGAGTTTGAGGCTGAGCTCAGGGCCAGCCTGAACCACAAAGCGAGACCCTGTCTCCAAAAACCTAAAAAAAAAAAAAAGAGTAGTAATAGCAATAATAAATGGTTTTCACAAAAGAAGAAAAATATAAGAAATTAAGCTGTTTTGCAAGAATTTGATAGTCTGTATACACAGATAATAACATTAAAAAGGCTTCATTTTAAAAACAAAATGTATTATGAAAGCAAGAATCAAGAATTTGCCATAATCTCAGACAAATGGAGGTGTATCTCCATGGCTCTTGTATCTGAACATATTGAGGCTGCTTAGATTTTTTGTTTTTGTTTATTTTGTTTTGGGAATTGAATGCAGGACCTTGGGCTTGCCAGGCAGGTACAGGCCTGTCGTGTCCGTCTCGACCAGCAAGAAAGACGCGACCTGGAACTCTTCTTCAATTGGTTTATTCAGGAACCCTTTACAGCATAATGGAGAGTCTCTCTTTCCCCAGCCCGCGCAACGCCTTATATGCATCTCTTCCGCCAATCAGGGGATCAAGTGTAGTGGCCTACCATTGGTCCGCGCAGCAACCAAACTATGCTTGAGTCAGCCTAGTACCCCGCAAGGAGTCATGTGGCAGAGGGAGCGCACCCCATCAGGAGGAACGAGAAAGGAAGCCAGCGCCATCTTCTAGGTGTGGCACCAGCGCGGCTCTCCACACAGGCCCTCAGCTACATCCTATGCCTTAAGCTGCCTAATTTTGAAAATGGCTTTTTAGTCACATTTTTATGGATATGGATTATCAGGGAATCTAAGAAATCTAAACAGTTTTATGCAACAGTGACAGCAAATCGTGTCAGAAAACAGTGATGAACTGCAAGCTAAGACAAATAACATTCAGTTTTTGCAAGAATACAAATAAAAATAATGATAACATTTATAGCAATCTACTGCTACACAACATGACATTAAATTTAAAATTCAAAAGATGCCTTTGAAATTAACAAAAGGAAATCAGAAAAACTATCAGAAAAATCACATGTCTAGTCCACTGATGTTTGGTCAGAGATGCTACTGTCATAAGAAAGCTGATATTTGAAGACCTTACAGCTTCACTCCAGGGTGAAAATTCTGAACAAAAGAATTAAGTACAAGACTAGAATTATGCAATGCTTTTAGAGTAAAAATAGAGAAACAATGACTCATAAAAAATCTGGAGTTCAAATATATACCAATGAATCTCAATTTCCTATTCTTCAAATTATTTTTATTGCAACTTTTAAGTAGAATAATCATAAAAATAATTTCTGCTCCTAATTCAACAACTAGATGGTATGATCAGAAGCACTCACAAAGTCACCATGCAAGTGAGAAAGAACTTCACATTGGGTAGCAGAAAATAGTAAGACCAAAGACACTGATGCATGCATGTAGAGAAAAGAGAAATCCTGTGATTTTAATTTCAAAATTTAAAGGAATCCTACCTAATGTAATAACACTTTTAGTTTTCCACCATAAATTATATAGAATAACATTTGAAATGTGTGACAAAGTATTCATGTTATGAAACAGGCAACAAATACAATTAAAAATGAAAATGCCACAAAACCATATTGAAATGTTTTCTTTCTCAGGCTATATTGGAATCATATCTGCTAAGCTTATTTTTACACGTCTTTTTTATTACTCAAGTAGAAAAACCAGAAAATGTAAATAATTAAAGAAGAAAAATCTCTCATTTGCTACTATCCAAAAATAAACCATATTAGAATTTTTGCCTATAGGCTTTTGAACATTAAAAAAAAAAGAACAATGCACACATTATATTGTAATTTGATTTTTTTCCCCAGTTGCTAAAATGTGAACAACTTTCTAGGTCACATTTACACATGCCACCATTTGTAATGGTTTTGTAGTATTCCATTCTATAACTATACCATAATTTACAATCAATTCTCTATCAATAGATGCTTAGATTGCTTACTATAAAACACTGTAATATTCTATTCTCTGACTTACACCCACAAGCATCTTTTGAAGCATAAATAAATCATTCCACACTGATTGTTGCATTGTATGCTGGAGGGAAATACTCAACTTAAATGGAGTGCTGGCTTCTCACCAAGAACCTTGTACCTCTCTTCCCTCTCACTTACTTGCCATATCTTCTCTTGCCTTTTCCTGTGGTTAGAAAAAACAGCAGTGTTATTTATGCCTCAGACCCTTTGAATATACCTCTCCTTTGGCTAAACACACTCTTGAGCATGCGCCTCACTATCCTAGCCTCTGCTTAAGAGCTTCCTCGTTGGCAAGGCTTTTCCTGACTACCCATCATGCCACCCTTTTTTAGCTACTTCATTTCTCACTACCTGAAATCATCATAATTATATATAGAGAGATATATAGTAAAATATATATCTATATAAAATACATATATTTATATATAAATATATATAGTTTTATATATATCTATAAAATATTTATCTGTATATAGATCTAAGGAGATATATATAGATCTAGAGATACATATAAAGAGAGTCAAAACACACACACACCACTATGTATAACCTCCCTGTTCTCCTAGCACAGAATTAGGCACATTAAAGCCCCTTGGTCAATGTCTATTGAAATAATTAATGACCTTAGGACAGAAATTCAATAAATGTATTTCTTATTTCAATTGCCTTTTCAGAAGGAAAGGGCTATTGGAAACATCGATGACCTAGGCATAAACCAGCCTTTTCAAATCCTGGGCAAATTTTATGTCATGAGGGAAACTTTCTCCCACTGTTCACCACTTTTCACCACTATTTAAGCCTTCCTGATAGTATTTAGAGATTTCCTTTGTGGTATTCACCACAGTTGTTAATAAATAATTTGTATCATTGTTTGTTTAAATATTTCTCCCCCAGAAGACTGAAACTCCTGGAGGGCCAAGACTGCGTCTATCTCCTGCTGTGTTGCCAGCCTCATCAGTAATGTCTGGCATAGGAGAAGCACACAAAAAATACTGTTGAGGGCTGGGGATTTAGCTCAGTGGTTCTGGTGCCTGTCTTGCAAACACAGGGACCCAGGTTCAATCCTTGGTAACCACATACAATTATTGAGCATGGAGACTCATACACAGCAGCAATCAGCACCACATACCACAGTGGTGGGCGTGGTGGCTCACGCCTGTAATCCCAGCACTCGGGAGGCAGAGGCAGGAGGATTGCTGTCATGTGAGCTTGAGGCTGAGCTCAGGGCTAGCCTGAACTACAAAGCGAGACCCTGTCTCAAAAAAAAAAAAAATACTGTTGAATAAAATAAATGCTAGTCTCCCCTAAATTGAAAATAGTAGAGATTAAAAGTAAATTACTCAGGTTTGAGATTTTTATTATCTTACCAGAATTCTTCTCAGGAAGGGCACAATGCTGGGGGAAATACCTTGCTAAGGCATTTGGAGGACTAGAGCACATGAGGCTAATGAGAAGGTGCTAAGGCCATGAAGCAATGGTCAGTGTGTTCTGGCTGAAAAATCTACAAGGATTCTTTTGGACCCTTTGAGAAAGGAGGAAGCTCAGGAGCTGAGTAAGTGATGTGAAACTGGGATAACAGTCCAAGTAAAGAGAGACTGAGCAAAAATTCTCTTGGTGAAGTTAGTAGTCCCATATGTTTTCCTCAAATTTCAGTCAGATCTGCTTACTATTCAGAGTACCTTCAAAGAGGTGTGTGTGTGTGCATGCATGCACAGACTAGGAAAGAGCCTAAATGCCACAGCTAAGTTGATGCATTACCAAAAAGAAGCACCAATTAACCTGAACTAATCCAAACACTGAGGAATCAAAAACTTACAGTGAAAAGTGGCATTCAGAATGTAAGCTGCATAGAAATTTCTAGAAATCAACCACAAGCCTTAGAATTAGAGGATTGATTTCATTTTACCTAAACCTCAAGGGCCAGGAAGATACCTTGTCACTAATCAATGTTTTTTTGTTGTTGTTGTTGTTGTTGTTGTTGTTTTTTGCCATGGAGCGAATGATGCATCTTATTCCTGGCCCCAACTCTGATCCTGTTACTTATCTCTGGTCAGTTTGGAACTTTGACTCTAAGGAATATGAGAAAAATGGTGGGAGTTGGAATGAGAAATTCCGCTGCTTTCTTACGGGGTAAGATAAACTGCGCCAAAATGTCTTTTTGGATTGTCATCCAAAGTATTCTCGATTTATTTGACTATTTGAACAAATTTTTGCCATGTTAAAACATCTTCTCAGCATGAACTACAGTACTGTTTTCAACTCATTACTTCAGAGTAATCTGTGAGGCCAAGCCTGTAAAAGTCTTTGACAATGAGGCACAAGTGACCTGCCATGAGAAAATGCACTATTATTTACATTTGTGTAATCTTGTAAAGAGAAGCTAAATGCCTAGTCAGACACAAATTATTAGAACACATGTAGAAACACATTTTCTTCTTTTCCAGAGAGCTCAGGAGGCTGAAGAACGATTAATAGAGGGTCATGTTACAAGTGCTAATATATTCAAGGCTTCCTTTCTACCAGAAGTTCCTGTTTTTATTGAGAACAATGCAGGAGGGGCAAAAAGGAGGGGATTTTGCCCAGAAAGAAAATTCCACTTTCAAGTAACAATTGATAAGCCCATAAGTAAATGCATAATACACTGACTTCATTTCCACTGCCATCTGAATAGGAAAAGGAAACAACTTACTAATTCCAGTATCTACTCATTATAATCAATGTGGTCATAGTAAGCTAAATGTAGAGCCTGACCTACTGGTCTACAGTTATTCAGAAAACTTCATTCCTCGTGTGCAGTCTCATTTGAAAGGAGGAACAGCCCTAAGTGTATTATATATTTTAATATATGCAAACACTGAAAAATAGAAATGTGATGAAATTTTATGATGACTGTGAGTGCAGGGATTGTGGCTGTGGTAAAATAATGACCCCCTCCTAACAAGGATGTCCATGTTGTAGGACCCTCAGAAACTATGAATATGTTACATTACATGGCAGGCAAGAATTAAACATGTTGATGGTTATCAACAAATAGATTATCTCAATCATTCAAGTACAGTATACCCTTGTGAAGTTACAGTTCAACGTTCACAGCCTCAGTTGTTCAGGAGTTTTCCTTACAACTTAACTAATAATTATTCACAGAATCTGCAAATATCCTCCCCAATTGTTTTTTGGTGGGAGGCTTGCAAATAGCCAATTCGAGAGAGTCATTCAATCTCCTTGCTGATGACTAGCTGCTGTCCTGTAGCCTATAGGCAGATACACCAGCATTCCTGCATCGTAATGGATTGCTGTACCATGTGTGGCTATTTGTTCTTTGCAAAGCCCTAAAATCCCAAAGATGCAGCCAAAGCACTTTGTACCTTGTAAGGTATTAATACAGTATTTTAGTAAATTAAATTACATAGTGGCAGGAGGCATAATGTATTTAAGATTTAAACTAGAAGAATAGGCATCTATAAGCACTTTTTTTTGCCAGATCTAAAATTCATAGTTTTTACAACTCACTGGTACTTGAGGAGCATAACCCCCATGCACTTCAAGGTTCACTAAAGAACCAATATCATCACACTGTTGGTGGAAGAGGGAAGCAGAAAACAGAGATGTGACTAAGAAAGATGATCAGAGAGATGCTAGTTGCTGTTTTGAGGATGAAGAAAAGGGCCACAAGCAGAAGCATATAATGGCAGCGACTCAGGGCTGGAAAAGACAAAGAAATAGATCCTCCTGCAGAGCCTCCACTATGAACACAGCCCTGCTGTCACCTGGTTTTAGCCTGGAAAAGCGTAGGTTAGATTTCCGACCTCTAAAGATAATATATTTGTTTGTTTTTGGCCACTAAAATGGTGATAATTTGTTACAAAGCAGAAGGAAACTAGTATAATGGGTGATTCCAATTATTATTTCTCTGGGAACTTTGAATGGAAGAAAGTTTGATATTTTCCAATTTTTCAATATTATTTATGTGTTCTTTTTATATGTTTCCTTATTGAGAACTTTGCCGTCTTACTTGCAAGGAGGCAGTTTATAGCTTCTCTTTTGGCAGATATGAATTACCAGCATTGTTACTCCTGTGCTTTGGAGTCGTGATTAAGTAAAATAAGAGTTTTTAGAACACAAGTGCTAGAGTATCCTAACACCGACCTGATAACCAAAAAAACTACTAAGTGACTACTGAGGGGGCAGCACAAGCTGTGTGGATATGTCATATGTAGGATGGAGCAGAACAGTGAGAAAGACTTCATCATATGCCCAGAAAATTAAACCTTATAGTTGTTGGGCTGGTCCTGTAGCTGAGTCTCACTAAGTTGGTGCCTAGCATTCATGAAGCCCAGGGTTTGATACCTATCACCATGAAAAAAAAAACAAAAAAACCTTCTGTATTGCTTATCTCTGTATTTTTAATTTAATATTTCCAGACTTCAGTTAACCTCTGAAACAGGGAAGTGAAACCACAAATAAGGAGTACTACCATGATCAGAAAATCACATGTTTATTACTAAAATGATTACAAGAATTGTTGTAGAAAATATCAAGTATGTAAGCTCAAATCTGACAATACCCCACTTGCTTCTCGACATTCTTAAGCTCATATCTTCAGAAAATCTACTTTTAAAAATTCACACAAGAAGTATCAGCACTTATTTTAATCAAGGACTCAAACAACTGAAACTCAATTTTTGTGTTTGTTTGTACAGATGATCAAACTCAGGACCTTGCACTTGCCAAGCAGGCACATTATCCTTAAAGGTCACATTGCAGGACTAGGGAATTAGCTCAGTGGTTCCGGTGCCAGTTTTGCAAGCACAAGGACCCGGGTTGATCCTGAGTGACCATATACAATACTGGGCATGGAGACTCACGGCCAGAAGCAATCAGTACCACATACCGCAGTGCCGGGTTGTGGTGGCTCACGCCTGTAATCCCAGCACTCGGGAGGCATAGGCAGGAGTATTGCAGTGATGTGAGTATGAGGCTGAGCTCAGGGCCAGCCTGAACTACAAGCAAGACCCTGTCTCAAAAAAAAAAAAAAAGGTCACAGTGCAGCTGAGTGATGAGTTTGTAACTTTCAACTTGTTATCTATGCCCCCAAATTACACATACACATTACTAGATAATCTAACATTCTTGTGTCTTAAATATCATTTCTTCTTCTACTCCAAAATAATGTCCAAAGTTCTTTTCAAGTACAAACATACATATTTTATTGTAGATCCCCTTGATCATCAACATTAGTCAATCTTTACACATTTGTCAATTAATGTTTCCCAGAAGGACTGTTTCTAAGCAATGTCAAGAGCACTAGACTCTGTCAAACAAAACATTATATCAGTCTTCAAACAACACCTGGTTATTCTCAGAACCAGGACAACAAAGCCACCAAGACTTAATGTCAGCATTCCTGGGACGATGTTTCCAGAACCCTTCCTTACATTAGACACAGTATAAAAATCTCAGGCTTTCTTCACCCTGATGATATAGTACTCTCTTGGATTTGTCTGCTGCTCTCTTAAAGTTTGTCACTAAACTCTTCATTTTTCTTATTCGCTATTAGTGCATTCTATTTACCACAGGCAGCACTCATTTCTCACACGCTGTGCCTCACACAACATGAAATACTTTTCTCTCCATTTCTTTTATCCTTCATAGTTCAAATCTAACACAGACCACTGCTTATAAGAGAAGTGAAACCATGAGTTAAGGATATCATACCATCACCTCAATTAATCCATTCCATTTTGGGTCTGTTCTCTCATTTCCAGCTTTTATGTTTGAATATGGGATCTGTGCAGTACTTGCTACTGCTGTAAAACATTCCCTTGTAAAAACTATCATTTTTACCATCCATACATCTCCTTATTCTCATTTACTTTAGCCTGTTTCACAATTAGTCATTGTTTTATTTTTGCGTCCTCCTTCAAACTCCACTATCAACTTTTTAAGGCAAATACTTTGTCTTACTTATTCTAGTATGAGCAGTACCTCCACAGCCTATAGTATGTGGTACTTATAAAAGACAGGCCACTCAGGCCAGTGTGCACCAATAAAACATATAAGTGACAGATCAAGGATTTAAAATCCAGAGCTTTCTCCTACCCATAGATTTTTACAGTCACAGGTTTCAAAAGGTTTGAATTTTCCACCCTTCCACAAACTCTGAAGTGTGGAAATGTCTATAGCTGTACCACCCTGATCACACCCAATTTAATCTGAAATGTGGAAAGCTCGTGGGAGTGTGCCACAGAAATTATGAAATGCTGCTAACTAAAACTGCTCTTTGCTGCTTTTTTTTTTTTTAAGCCTTCAGTTAGCAGGATCTATTGCTTAACGAGTGGAGTAATGAACCCTGTAGAAATAGCTCTAGGATTTCAAGGTAAGGTAAGTGCATAATATCACTAGAGAAGAAGTAGGAGGAAATAATTAACTTCGACAAACAAGAAAGACCATCGTTTGCTGTTCTCAATGGAACTCACCTTTGTTTTATAAAGTCTGTTGTGAGGTGAGGAGGTAAAAAGGAGGAAGACAAGTTTGGCCTGTTGGCACTAATATGTAGAAGACTGGGGCAATCGTAATTCAAGCTGGACTGGAGACTTTTTACAGGTGGGTCCTGAAGAGTCCCTACCCAGTTAAAAGGAGAATCAATGGAAATGAAAACTCAGTAAAATTTACATGTGTGCTTTTGGTTATTTGAAGAACAAGAGCATCTAATTGATTATTAAAGTAAATAAAATTATGACACCTCAAAATACATTATTAGCCCCTAAATGAGGCACAGCGCTAAATATGAGTGCATGCTTCCCAAACAAAAATTCTAATGTCAGAAATAAAGGTGACTTTCTTGCCAGAATCTGAAGTTGTGATTATTTTCTGTTCACGTGTTACAGAAGAATACTGTGTATATGCCTATATGACAGTAAATCTTTCTTCATTATTTTACCATATCATGTGTTTCACAAAGCTACGTACTTAACGAAGAAAAACGGAATGTATATCCAAAAAGTAAAGTTTCCTCATATTTTCACCCTGACACATCTATCTTCAAAAACAGAGTCTGGGCCAGCGATTTAGATTAGTAACATAGTACTTGCCTGGCAAGCACAAAGTCCTAAGTTTGACCTCCAGTACAAAAAACAAACAAAAAATCAGACTTTTTTATGTAGAATATGTTTTTCCATTTGCAAATAAGATAAAGGAATAAATTAAGTGAGCTATAACTGTCTGTCAGTAGAATAGAAAGTTAACAAATCATTTTCCCTGCTCCTCTCTCTATAACTTTTCCTTTTCCATCAAGAAATGAAAATCTGTTCTTTTCTACGATATTCCGTCTGCTCTTTGGTGATAAAAAATAAGAGGCTGACAAAAGCCTAGGCTATGAATTCTGTAACTGTTATGATTTGTATCAACAAGTCCTTTCAAAAGTCTCCTGCAGTCATAGGTGGGACTTTTGGAGGTAGCTGGACCTAGAGTGTGCCATGCTGAGATTAAGGATGTGAGACTGGGATTGATTCATGTTAAAATGCTGGTAAGTCTGGATAATATGTAAGGACAGAAAGAGGATTGCTGTTGTCACTTGCTGCTGTCATTGCTTGCTTGTTGCTTGCTGCCTCTTGTTGCTTGCTGCCTCGCTTGCCTCTGCCTGCCACGAACTATTTCTCCTCTGCCATGCTACCCTACTTTGGAGCCAGCCAACTACGAACTGAAATTTCTACAAACTGTGAGCTACAATAAACCTTTAACTTTGGTTGCTGCATATTTTGTCTCAGCAACAGGAAAAAGTTGACTAAGACAGTAACCAAACACTTACTCTTTAACTTTAAAGTTAGAAAGGAAAGGCAACCATATACATACCATCCTTTTTCTTTCCTGGTTTTTTCTCTGATGTATATATCCAGTTACAAAAAAATGGTGCTTCAAAAACATTTTAGAACATTTAGAAATTTTTTGAGGAGAGGAAGATGAAAATCTGTTTTATAATCCCTAGAGTCTACTTTCCCTTTCTAATGTCCAATATTGTCATTGAACTTCAGCAAATGTGTCATAATTTCAAAGATAATTGATGATTTCTAAGACTGTTCATAGATCACGATCCTTGTAGTTCTCATTGTAGAGAAAATAGAATGTGGAGGAAATCCAGAGGAAGGGAGTTGAGCAGAAGTAGAAAATTTTGCAGGCATATTCTTCAGGATAATGTTTTTTGACATAGGTAGGCTCCGAGTCACACAACCATGTTCTAATTATATTATATAGACTATATTTAACACTTTCAACAGAGATTCACAAAGTTTAACGCATCAAAATCACCATGACAGCTAGTTAAAATACAGATTGCTGGGTCTTAGCTCTACAATCTCAGAGTCCATAGGGCTGAAGGTATGTGTGTGTGTGTGTGTGTGTGTCTATATATACATATATATGTGTGTATGTGTCTATATACATATGCGCGGATGTATATGTATGTATGTATATAGACGTATGTATATATGTATATATGATTTATATACCATTATAATTATAGATAGATAGATAGATAGATAGTGTTTCCTGGAAATAATTATGCTTTTGATTTGTACTCCTCCATTTGCGGATCTCTGACTCATAGCAGTATTCTCAATTCTGATTTTTTTTTTTTTTTTTTTTTTTTTTTTTTTTTTTTTTTTTTTTTTTTTTTTTTTTTTTGAGACAGGGTCTCACTTTGTAGTTCAGGTTGGCCCTGAGCTCAGCCTCAAACTCACATCACAGCAATCCTTCTGCCTCTGCCTTCCGAGTGCTGGGATTACAGGCGTGAGCCACCACGCCCGGCACTGTGGTATGTGATACTGGTTGCTGCTGGGCGTGAGTCTCCACGCCCAGTATGGTCTGCGGTTACCGGGGATCGAACCTGGGTTCGTGCGCTTGCAAGACAGGCTCCGGAACCACTGAGCTAAGTCCCCAGCCCTCGATTCTGATTTTTTACTAGAAGACTGTTCTGTGGAGGTTTTTATAAAATCTCAATGCCTATATCCTACCCTAGATCTACTGAAGCAATCTGTGTTGGGTGTTGTCAAAGATAAACAGAACCAGACATTAGTCAAAGAGAATAATAAACAGATAGTTAAATTGTAACTAAAATCTAATCTGAAGATTGATTTTATTTGTTATTAATCGAGAAGTGTGATGAAGTCACTGGTCCACTTGAATCGGTCATCTGGTTTGTTAATTTGTGTCTTTTCATGGGAGAGATGAACGTCTGGTATCTTGTGAGAGGAGAGGAGGAGTGTGAGTTAAGAGTACAATACCATCAAGGTTAGCCCCTTCCTCTCCAGTGGCTACAAGAGCAAGGGCAGGAATTATCTCCTTGAATGTTTGCATTTTAAAGAAATGTTGCTCAGATCCTTAAGGAGATAGTTCTAAGTAGTAAATGATTTACATCTCAAGAGTAAGAAAAAGCATTTCTAAGTGCAAGCTTTCCAATTCAGCTCTTCAAAGACAGGAATGGGATCTTTCTGCCTACAACCAGGTTTGACTGGAAAAAAAATGTGTGAATTCTCCTAGCAATGCTGAGCTTTCTTGGGCAGGAGTTGTCTCTTAAGGATGTGGACTTTAACTATTAAAACTTTGACAGTTAAAGAGAGGGAGAGGGATTGAAGCAGGAGGGGAAATGAGAAAAAAGAAGCAAAAGATATCACGTATAAGTGCAAATTCCCTACGTTGAGTGTCATTATGCATTCTAAAATGTACTGATAAATGTTTTTGCAAAATTTAAAAAAACATTGTGTTCAGCATATATATATATAAAACTTTGAAAAATATGTTCAAATGGAGGAAAGGCCAATTGGAGGCAGATGATACTATTTGTTAGATCAGTAGTTTCTGTAGGCCAAAACTGGCACCAGTGGAGAGGCAGGTTCAGAAGAGTCTAACTAGACTTTGAGGAAGGAGGGAGTTTTGTCAGTTTGGCTATCATATGTTGAAACAAGTCCATGGTTAATTCTAGTGGCCAGGAGTCTAGTGACCACATTTCTAGTTACAGAGATAAAATGTATTTAAATGTATTTCGTATATAGGTTGTTCCTAATATTTACGCAACTGCAGAAGCAATTGGGAAACAAGAAGTATTTCTGCACTAATTTATGATGTAGACACAGAGCATTTCAGAACAGCTACAATTACCTTATATTTTATAAAGTGGCATTTCATTCCATTTAAATCAAAGATAAAAGACCAGATAGTAACTGAAACAAACTCCCTGAATTAATTAATTAATTATTCTCTCTCTTCTTTCTCTCTCTCTCTCTCTCTCTCTTTCCTTAAATATTAAAAAATATACACGCAGGACCATCTGACTATTGATTGTGAGAGACTAGTGTAAGCCCTTGTCCAAAATACACCCTTCCATGTCCAGATCATATCAAATGATACAATTCCATTGCATCATTTTTCATCAAGAAGAGACTACTTTGAAGTAAATACCAAATACAACCTTAAAAGAGATAAGAACAAAAAGGAAATGCAGCCAATGGGAGAAGTTCTTTGTTGATGTTAAGAACAGACAGCTTATATGATCTGCTATCCACAGGGTATAATCCCTCTCACTCTCCTAATGTCTGTGTTGAACTCTAACACTTAATATGATGGTTTTGAGATAAGGCTTTAGGGTGGTAATTAAGGTTAAATTTGGCTGTTTGTGTGAGATGCTAATTTAGTGGGGCTGATGGCCTTATAAGAAAAGAAACAGAGACAAATTTTGCTTTTCATGCATGACACAGGAAAGGCATTGTGAGGAAATACAGAAGACATCTCCAAGCCAGGGAAAATACTTCACCAAAATAAGAAGTGGAGGAAGCCTACATCTTGGACTTCCCAGCCTCTAGACTTAAAGTTATCCATATTATGGTATTCTGTTAGAGCAAATATTAAGATGAGGCCAATTGTTCATTTATCCAATTGTCCATTTATTCATTTCGTCATATCTTGTTAGGTACTTGAGATATGACGATAGCCAAAATGAAGTCTAGCTTTTGAGAAGCTTATAGTCTAGGAAAGGAAAACAAAGCCTCCCTGCCCCATCAAAAACAAAATAACAGCGTGAAAAACAGCAGCTTGTGAGGAAAAACAAAGCAAGGTAAAGAAGATAGAGAATGGGTACTTGTTATTTTATGTAGTGTGGTCAAAGACAGCCTCCATATCAGATGATGCTTGTGCATAGAGATGAGCCAGCAAGGTATATGAGAAC